>CM059812.1:14608118-14912813 GCA_030435695.1 Brachymystax lenok tsinlingensis
AATCCTTACTTTGTGTGCCTCCTCTCCGGTCTCTACCTCTCTTTATACAGTGCCCCTCTTCCTCCCTCCCTTCTTCTCGTTCACGGGTTAGCTGAGCTGAGAGAAACAGGAAGCAGTAAGCCTGACTCAACAACAGCTCTGCTAGGAACAGCTATGGGAACATTGTGGAGGGAGGGACTAGGACTAAACATGACAGGGCAACTTTAGGAATACCAGCAATGGAAAACTGCAGGGAGGAGGGACTAGGACTAAACATGACAGGGCAACTTTAGGAATAATAGTAATGGAAAACTGGAGGGAGGAGGGACCCACACATAACATGACAATGCAACTTTAGGAATAGAAATGGAAAACAGGATGGAGGAGGGCCCAACGCTTAACATGACAGGGCAACTTTAGGAATATAAATGGAAAACTGGAGGGAGGGACCAGCGCTTAACATGACACGGCAACTTTAGGAATATAAACGGAAAACTGGAGGGAGGGGGGACCAGGAATGTAGGCCAGGAGGAGGGATCAGAAGTTAGCACTAACTAAACATGACAGTGTAACTTCACCACTCTGGGGAGCAGAGGGAGGAGTGTTGAAATCCAGACTCTGTGGAAACTACACAGCACAATCACATGACTATGGTGTGATTTGTCAAGAAGTGGTAGTAATCTAATGTTTGATGATTCAAGTTTACTACTTGAAGTTCGCTAGTTGGCTCTTTGTGTGTCAATAATGTACAGTTTACTGTCCATTATATATATACAGTTGAAGTCGGAAGTTTAAATACACTTAGGTTGGAGTCATTAAAACTAATTTTTCAACCACACATTTCTTGCTAACAAACTATAGTTTTGGAAAGTCAGTTAGGACATCTACTGTGTGTATGACACAAGTAATTTTTCCAACAATTGTTTACAGACAGATTATTTCACTGTATCACAATTCCAGTGGGTCAGAAGTTTACATACACTAAGTTGACTGTGCCTTTAAACAGCTTGGAAAATTCCAGAAAATTATGTCATAGCTTTAGAAGCTTCTGATAAATTATGTCAATTAGCCTAAGTCAATTGGAGGTGTACCTGTGGATGTATTTCAAGGCCTACCTTCAAACTGAGTGCCTCTTTGCTTGACATCATGGGAAAATCAAAAGAAATCAGCCAAGACCTCAGAAAAAAAACTGTAGACCTCCACAAGTCTGGTTCATCCTTGAGAGCAATTTCCAAATGCCTGAAGGTACCACGTTCATTTGTACAAACAATAGTACGCAAGTATAAACACCATGGGACCATACAGCCATCATACCGCTCAGGAAGGAGACGTGTTCTGTCTCCTAGAGATTAACGTACTTTGGTGCGAAAAGTGCAAATCAATCCCAGAACAACAGCAAAGGACCTTGTGAAGATGCTGGAGGAAACAGGTACAAAAGTATCTATATCCACAGTAAAACGAGTCCTATATCGACATAACCTGTAAGGCCGCTCAGCAAGGAAGAAGCCACTGCTCCTAAACCGCCATAAAAAAGCCAGACTACAGTTTAGCAACTGCACATGGGGACAAAGATTGTACTTTTTGGAGAAATGTCCTCTGGTCTGGTGAAACAAAAATAGAACTGTTTGGCCATAATGACCATTGTAATGTTTGGAGGAAAAGGGGGAGACTTGCAAGCCGATGACCACCATCCCATCCGTGAAGAACGGGGGTGGCAGCATCATGTTGTGGGGGTGCTTTGCTGCAGGAGGGCCTGGTGCACTTCACAAAATAGATGGCATCACGAGAAAGGAAAATTATGTGGATATATTGAAGCAACATCTCAAGACATCAGTCAGGAAGTTAAAGCTTGGTCGCAAATGGGTCTTCCAAATGGACAATGACCCCAAGCATACTTCCAAAGTTGTGGCAAAATGGCTTAAGGACAACAAAGTCAAGGTATTGGAGTGGCCATCACAAAGTCCTGACCTCAATCCTATAGAACTGAAAAAGTGTGTGCGAGCAAGGAGGCCTACAAACCTGACTGAGTTACACTAGCTCTGTTAGGAGGAATGGGCCAAAATTCACCCAACTTATTGTGGGAAGCTACCCGAAACGTTTGACCCAAGTTAAACAATTTAAAGGCAATGCTACCAAGTACTAATTGAGTGTATGTAATGTTCTGACCCACTGGGAATGTGATGAAAGAAACAAAAGCTGAAATAAATCACTCTCTACTATTATTCTGACATTTCACATTCTTAAAATAAAGTGGTGATCATAAATGACCTAAGACAGGGCATATTTACTAGGATTAAATGTCAGGAGTTGTGAAAAAGGAATTGTAAAAAAGGTGTATGTAAACTTCCGACTTCAACTGTATATATATATATATATATATATATATATATATATATATATATAAATATTTAAAAAAAAGGTAATGAAATACATGTGATTGAATACATTAAACTCGTGAAATACTGTAAATTCCCCAACACTAAATGCAGAAGAGGAAAGAACAATTACCCAATGTACAAGTGACATTGTTTGTAATGCGTCTGTGTGATGCTGGTGTAGAGGAGTCAGGCGCAGGACAGCAGATATGAGTAATAATATCAATTTAAAGAATAATCACAATACACGACATAATATAGCCAAGCCCACAGTAACGGACCGCAATACAATAACCAAACACTTACAAACAAACATGGGGGAACAGAGGGTTAATGTCTAGCTAAGATAAGAAAGAGTCACAGACACAGTGAACTTGAAGTCCACTGTCCAAATACACTCTTAGAACAAAGGGTTCCAAAAGGGGTTTTCGACCGTCCCCATTGGATAACCTTTTTTGGTTCGCGTAGAACCCTTTTTGGTTCCAGGTAGAACACCTTTGGGTTCCATGTAGAACCCTCTATGGAAAGGGATCTACATGGAACCCAAATGCGTTCTAGCCTACTTGGAACCAAAAAGATTCTACCTGCAACCAAAAAAGGTTATTCAAAGGGTTCTTCTATGGGGACAGCTGAAGAACCCTTTAATGTTCTAGCACCTTGTACTGTCATTTGTAGTTGTGTGTTCTTTTGTTGAACTCCTCACCCTCCTTCCACTAGACTAACTTTAGTCTCTGTGGATGTTCTGTACAGTGGGTAAAGGAAGATGAATGGGTAAAGGGAAATTAATAGACACCTGTTGGTTTAATTGTTAACAGTGCAACCTTAAATCCTCTCCACTGTTCCTGTACACACAGTGTGCTCCAATGCTGTTTGACTTCTCTCTGACCTCCAAGTTCAACCTCCCTCTATCTGTGACAACAAAGCACTCAATCAGGCAATTTGGCAATGACTTATCACACTGAGAAGTAAACAACTACTACTATTTAATTCACTCTTAGGTCTAATATCAGTTGATGATTCATATATGAGTGATATTGTTAATATGGTTGTGCATTCTAAGGGTCTAATTTGATTTTGATTCAATAAGATTTGGTTTTAAGATTCATTTATTTAATGGAGAACAATCCATAACTGTAACTTGTTGCAACCTGCAAGTCTGCAACAACGCAGCCAAATATAGAGATTGCGTATAGCTGGTGTGCCAAATTGTAGCAATGAAATGATTGGTCATAAATGTTTAGGACGTGATTTTCATGCCGAAGTAGTCAGCGATAAGAATATTGTTTTAAATGCTTAGGGTGATTCAGCGACGATGTGGACGTGAGGGATGGGGGGAGCAAATGGGGAGGAGAACGATTCGACCATTTCCTAAACATGAGTCCGCTGAATTTGTACCAGCAGGGACTCGCATTCCAACGGTGTTGAAATCATCCCGCCAGCAAAGGTGACTTCAAATTATGGAAATTATGGAGCAACGATTTATCACCCATACATTGAGTCGAGTTGTAACATACACTGCAATGTTTTGCAAATAACACTTTCACCAACAATACTGATTTTGTTACTAAATGAAAAGTATAGGCCAATGTCTCCTTTTACGTAAGCCACGCGCCTCCACCCACGCGGTGCGTTATCCAGCGCAGCAAACTTTCAACTCTTCAAAGATGGCGACAAGCGGTGGGTGAAGTTTGGAGATGGTCCATCAGTTCTTTGTCGACACATCGGAAAGCCAAAACGGAGCTCTCTTGATCTGCTACCGATTCACTGTTGCAAAACACATAGCTATTTCATACCCGAAGATACCGCGAGCTGTTGAGCAACAAAGCCACCTCTGTACTGAGTTTACATTTGTGCGGAGCAGGTAGGCAGACTGTTTAGAGGTGGTAGAATGCACCTGTTAGGAGGTTCAAATCCGTATTCTTGCCAGTGCCAGGTTCTTTGCAATAGTAGCCTATTCAGTATATTTGAACCTATACATTGTATAATGTGCATAGATTTTGTCTATATTACTGCCTCTCTTTCCCAGGTGTAGAAGATGGAGGGAGAGGTGGGCCTTGTGACCAGCCGCAGTCAGAGAGAGAAGAAAAGATCCTACAAAGATTTCCTGAGAGTGGAGGATGAGGATGATGACCTAGTGGCAGACGAGGAACAACAACTTGTTGTCAAAGAACGCAAATGCGAGAAGTCATACAAGAAGAAGAGGAGACATTCAGGTTTGGAACGCGGCTACATAGTGAGCGTGACTATGGATTTTGGAGCAATGGCACCCTATTCCCTACATAGTGCACTACTTTTGACCATGGTCAAAACGAGTGCGCTATGTAAGGAATAGGGTGAAATTTGGGATGTACATGTCTCCCTGTAATTTTGGCTCAGTCTCATAGGTGCTGCATCCTTTCCGTACTCTCTACAGGTGACCACACCCACCCCACAGTTGGACAAATGGCAGTGCAGGACCGGAGTTGTATGTTCTCTCCCATCACCAGTACGACCACCAGACCTGTGAATCACCAGACGAATGGTTGACAGAGGGGGAGAGAATTGAGGAAGTGAGTGAATAGGTGGGGTGAGTCTCCATTTTATGTCCTTGATTCCTTGCAGCCTCAGACGTTCTCCTCTAATGCGTTTTGAGAAGGCGTCAAGGAGAGAGGATACAAGGAATCAACAAAAATACAATTGAGATTCACCTGGGTACTAAGGTCTCTCTCTGTAGATAGTCAGTCAGTAAGAGGAAGACCAAGTTGCTCTCTAGACACTGACCTAAGTTATGTCTAGCATTTCCCCACTAGTGATTCATGCTAAGGATATAGGGAGGGTGTACTGATCCTAGATCTGTGTCTAAAAGTGCAGCTTCTAGGTGTTGTTGTGTAAAATGGACAGCAGGGGGCAGTGCTTGGTCAGTTTCCTTCCACTGATCTTCTTTTCTGCTTCTTACTCATCCCTCGTTTCTTTTTCCCGCTCTTCTCCCAGAGTAGGGAGGAGTTCTGGATGTACATGGATGACCAGCAGAACGAGATAAGAGTGGAGGCCTCTACAGCTAGTTGCAGTCTCATGACCCCTGATACCACAGACTCACCCATGTTGACAGGGCCTGAGGTAGACCCGGTGAACGCGGCGGCCCACCTACAGCTGCTGGGGGAATCCCTGTCTCACATTGGCCACCGGCTTCAGGGAACTAAGGTGGGCTGGTTGAACACTGTTTGCTTCATTGTCCTCCCACTGGAAGGCTACTGAATACGGACATGTAATGCAAGCATTGTTTGATTGCTCCCTTTTATTTCTCTCTCTCTCTCTCTCTCTCTCTCTCTCTCTCTCTCTCTCTCTCTCTCTCTCTCTCTCTCTCTCACTGCCATCATCTCCTAGAGAGAGAGAGAATCAGGTAGTCTGTCTGTGTTACTGGACTCTCTACTGTGTGCCCTGGCTCCCCTGGCCTGTCTCACCTGTCTGGTCCCCGAGCTACGCAGCTGCCCTTCACACTCACACACACTGGTGAGGCGTACACACACACACATCCAGTAGCTGTCGAATGATTAGGACCCTCACCACCAACTTCTTCTATTATCCCTATGGTTCTTCTAGGCAAAGACTCTGGACAACATTGCCTATGTGATGCCTGGTTTGTGAAGTCTGTCTGACGAGGAGAAGAGCCTTAACCAGGGCAAGCAGGAAGTTGTCATACCTTTGAAAGGATGTTCCTTCCTGTCTGTTTGGGGCCTTTTGAAGGGATGGGGGGGGGAAACAAGCCATTTTGTTTTAAGAGGGGCTTAAGCGAACGGCCCAATCTGCACGGAGCGCTCTACTTTACCTGTATCCAAAGTTATCTGGGTTCATATTGAATTTGAAAGATAAACCATTTGTTTAGTTTCATTGTTTATTTGTTCAATTAAAACGTGTTTTGTCCATGAACTCGTTTTGATTGTTTTTCTATCTTGGCATGGCAAGAGCTTCTAATCAACGGTTCTGGAATTATTGTTCCAGATTAAATACTTTGATTATTTAGAGAATCATTTCCATTTCTTGAGCTCTGACTCATCACATAAGACTGTCAGTGTCTGTTCTCACACCAGCCACACATTTTGTAGACTGACTGGATATGTCAGACAATGCCAGAGGCGCTAGAGTGCTTCTTCTGGTTTGGGTATCTATAACTGTAAGACACTGCAGTGGGTATAATTTTCCAGGGACATGTTAATTTGCTAAAAGTTGTTTAATGTTGCAGATCGACTACAAATGCCATGCATAGAGCCAATGTGATTCCTTGTTCTACATGTCAAAGAGGCATGTTTGTTCTACTTAGCCTATTTCGCTGAACATTCCAAAATGTTGTGTCCTGCGGTACACGCCCCAGATATTCAACCATACCTGTAGAACTAATCTAGCTCATAATGTACCATCACATATACAATACCAGTCAAACGTTTGGACTCATTCCAGGGTTTTTCTTTATTTTTACTATTTTCTATATTGTGGAATAATAGTGAAGACAACTGAAATAACACATGGAATCATGTAGTAACCAAAAAGTTTTCAATCAAAATATTTTATATTTCAGATTCTTCAATGTATCCACCCTTTGCCTTGATTAACAGAATGTGACTGGCAGAACGGGTGTTGTATGTGGAGGATGAGGGCTGCAATAGGTATCTCAGATAGGGGGGAGTGAGGCCTACGAGGGGTGTATAAATAAGCATCAACCAGTGGGTCTTGCGACGGGTATACAGAGAATAGCAGTTTACAGGGGAGTATAGCGTGCAGTGATGTGTCCTATCGGGAGCATTGATGGCAAATCTGATGGCCGACTGGTAAAGAACATCTAGCCGCACCTTTACCTGCCTTGTTTAAAAGTAAATTTCTGGAATTTGTGTTGCGACAAGGTAGGGGTGTGATACAGAAGACAGCCCTGGTCCATATTATGGCAAGAACAGCTCAGATAAGCACAGAGAAACGACAGTCCGTCGCTACTTTAAGACATGACATTCATCTTGAAAACGTTGAAAATTTCTTCAAGTGCAGTCGCAAAAATCATCAAGCACTATGAGGAAACTCTCTCATGAGGACCGTGACGGGGAAGACCCAAGAGTTACCTCTGCTGCAGACGATAAGTTCATTAGAGTTACCAGCCTCAGAAATTGCAGCCAAAATAAATGCTTCACAGAGTTCAAGTAACAGACACATCTGAACGTCAACTGTTCAGAGAAGACTGCGTGAATCAGGCCTTCATGGTCGAATTGCCGCAAGAAACCACTACTAAAGGACACCAATAAAAATAGACTTGCTTGGGCCAAGAAACACAATCAATGGACATTAGACCGGTGGAAATCTGTCCTTTGGTCTGATGAGTCCAAATTTGAGATTTTTGGTTCCAACTGCCGTGTCTTTGTGAGACGTAGAGTAGGCGAACGGATGATCTCCGCATGTGTGGTTCCCACAGTGAAGCAACAGGACAATGACCCCAAACACATCTCCAGGGATGAGTTGGAACGCAGAGTGAAGAAAATGCAGCCAACAAATGCTCAGCATATGTGGGAACTCCTTCAAGACCGTTGGAACAGCGTTCCTCATGAAGCCGGGTTGAGAGAATGCCAAGAGTGCAAAGCTGTCATCAGGGCAAAGGGTGACTATATGTTTTGATTTGTTTAACACTTTTTTTGGTTACTACAGGATTCCGTTTGTGTTATTTGGTGGTTTTGATGTCCGCTATTATTCTACAATGTAAAAAATAATAAAAATAAAGAAAAACTCTTGAATGAGAAGGTGTCCAAACTTTTGACTGCTACTGTATGTTGTTACCCACTCTCTCCATCAAAGGCCATCGCCAACACATGTACCCCTCATTGGCTGCGGTGAAAATTTGGCACAAGTGTCACTGTTTACACCTTTGCCTCTCAACGGAATACCTGGTAGCCTCTGAACAATAGAGCCAGAGAATGTTGGTGTGTTTCAGCGTGCGCGTGACAGAGAAAGGGAGTGTGTACTAGGTAGACGGGTGACTCACTGAGACTGACACTCCTTAATCCATGTAGTTTGGCTGTATTTAGAGGTAGATGAGGAAGGATAGATGTTGCCATAACAGACTGATAGAGGTGAGAAGGGGTGTATAGGAGAGACAAGTCGGTTCAGAGCGATTGGGTTCATCTGAGAGACGGAGGGAGAAGAAGTACAGGGATACAGACAGAAAACCCAGCAACCCATTCCAACAAACTCCTATCTGGGTAAGGGTGACACCTCAGTAGATTTAGTTGAAATGATGTATGTACTGTGTATGTCAGTCAGGGGGGTTCTTAAAATGAAACATAGAATATAAGGTATTTAAAATAATTGAATTTCTTCATATTTAACATGATCTAATCTATATCAAGATGCCTGTGGCAGTGAAGGGGTTGCCACAGTTCTGTTTCTCCTACACCTCACGTAGGTCTTCATTTGACCTCAACACCTGATGCATTCCCACCCTGCCATGTGTAGGCAGTAAACGATATGGCTGTTTAAACTGCACATAATGCACAGGATCAGGTCTGTTCGCGTTTCGCTGCTAGGAGAATAGCAGTGTTAAGAGTTGACACGATATGGTCATCTGGGGCTAGAAACACGGGATATAACCAGGTTGTCAGGGCGTATCTAACTGAAGTAGGCCTAAATGCTGTGTATGTCATACTGTTTGTAAGGTCTTTATGTTTTGTTACTATGAGCATGCAGTGTACACTGTCTGTTTGAGCATTACTCCACACGTTGTTCTAAACAGAATGTAGTTGGACTGGCCTGGCAGGGGTATGCAGTTGGACAGGCCTAGCAGGGGTGTGGGGGTGTGGCTGGAAATTGGTCACCCATGCACATGATGCATACACACAAGGAAAGAGTGATGGGGAGAGAACAGAGAGAATAGAGAAGGAGGGAAGGATTGACACTACAGAGGTGGATCAGTGAACACAGAAAATACCTCACCTGTAGCTTTAATCTTTGCATTTCTGACACACACATTACAGTTGAAAGATAGATGCACACACACCAGACACACAACTTCCAATGTGTTCACTGACAGTAAGCATTTACTTTTAATATCTCTTCTGGATTATCTTTTGAAGTATAATTGTCATAGGATGACTGAACTAGATTAGATGTTAAGAAAGGAGGCAACCCAGCCCACATTTCCAGTTTAACTTTCAGGTGTGTTTATCATGGCAGTTGGACAGACTGTGGGTGTGAGAGAGAAGCCGTTGGCTACACACAAAGACACACACCCTTACATGTTATTCCCATGCTGATAACTAGTGGTATGAAGAACAAAGTCATTTATTCATGCAAATGAACATCAACTTGACCATCAGGCATACTGTAAGTGGTACCTCTTCAGTGTCTGTAACCAATCTCTCTCTCTTTCAGCTATGACTGACGTCCTCCCCAGCAGACATGCCGGTACTCCAGAGCCAGAGCTCCGCCTGGTCCTCCTAGGGACCATCGGCTGTGGCAAGACCCTGTCAGGAGACACCCTCCTGGGCCAGCCCTCCTCCGGCTCTTCCTCCGCCTCTGGTTCTTCCCACAAGCTTTGCCAGCTGAGGCGTGGGGCCTCTGAGGGCCGGAGGATGACTGTGGTGGAGGCCCCTCGCTGGTACTGGAGCGGGGGCCACATGGAGGCTGGGGTGAGGAAGGAGACAGAGAGGGCACTTGAGCTGGCTGCCCCAGGGCCACACGCCTTCCTGCTGCTGGTTCCTGTCAGCCAGTTCACAGAGGTGGGTCTAATAGTTCTCTAATCGTTCAGTTGTTGTTCAGAGAAGTTCTGTTTCTTTGTTATCGTGTCTCTGCCGTTTTGTCATGTAGTTGTACTATGATGTTGTGAGTCTTGAACAGTCTCTGTGTTCCGTGTTATTTCCTTTCGTTTGACTTAATGATGCACGTTGTGCTTATGAATACCATCTATTGGCATCATTCTAATTGATCCAGGTGGAGCGCAGAGTGCCCGCTGAGCTGGAGGAGGTGTTTGGGGAGGGGGTGTTGAAACACACCCTGGTGCTGTTCACCTGTGGAGACTACCTGATGGGCCGGGGCGGGACAGTACCTGGAGGGAGAGGACCCTGGGCTCAGGGAGGTGATTGACAGGTGCGGGAGCCAATACCATGTCATCAACAACCGCCGACCGCAGGACAGGGAGCAGGTCAGGGAGCTGCTGGAGAAGGTAACCATGACAACCATCCCATCTTAGAATGATAATGATGACAATGGATCCAGTTGATGTAGTGCCTGTATGGGCTCTATGTGCTTCTACTGTCAATTTGTAGGACCCACCCACTTTATCGACACATCACTTTCAAATACTTTATTACTATATCAACGGAATGTTGCAAGTACAAATAACTACCCTGTTGGTATTTGATATTTGAGGCACTGTGCTTTATTGCAGGTGGAGAACATGGTACAAAAGAACAGAGGATGCTACATACGTCAAAACACCCTGCAGAGAGAGGTGGAAGAACAAGCGAGGGAGAGAGAGAGGGAGCTGAAGGAGAAGGTGGAAGAACAAGCGAGGGAGAGAGAGGGAACTGAAGGAGAGGTACAAAGTCAAGGAGGAGAGAGAGACTGTGCTGGAATCTAGACACGTCACAAACACAGAGACACGCAGATATTGTGGAAGCCAGAAAAGAGAGGTTACGCCTAACTCTGCTATAGAGAGGAGGAGAGAGGAAGAGAGGGAAGAGATCAAGAGAAGGGAAGAGAGTGCGGAGATGGAAAACTGTAAGGAAAAGATGGAGAAGATAAGGAAAGAGAGGGATGAGATAATGAAGAGAAGGAAAGAGAGGGAAGAGATGGAGAGAAACATAGAGGAAGAGTGGGAGAAGAGAAGAAAAGATGAGATGAAGAAGAGAAGGGAGAGAGAGAGGGTGCTGAAGGAGAAGGTGGAAGAACAAGCGAGGGAGAGAGAGAGGGAACTGAAGAAGAAGGTGGAAGAACAAGCGAGGGAGAGAGAGAGGGAACTGAAGAAGAAGGTGGAAGAACAAGCGAGGGAGAGAGAGAGGGAACTGAAGAAGAAGGTGGAAGAACAAGTGAGGGAGAGAGAGAGGGAACTGAAGAAGAAGGTGGAAGAACAAGCGAGGGAGAGAGAGAGGGAACTGAAGGAGGTGGAAGAACAAGCGAGGGAGAGAGAGAGGGAACTGAAGAAGAAGGTGGAAGAACAAGCGAGGGAGAGAGAGAGGGAACTGAAGAAGAAGGTGGAAGAACAAGTGAGGGAGAGAGAGAGGGAACTGAAGAAGAAGGTGGAAGAACAAGCGAGGGAGAGAGAGAGGGAACTGAAGAAGAAGGTGGAAGAACAAGCGAGGGAGAGAGAGAGGGAACTGAAGGAGGTGGAAGAACAAGCGAGGGAGAGAGAGAGGGAACTGAAGAAGAAGGTGGAAGAACAAGCGAGGGAGAGTGAGAGGGAACTGAAGAAGAAGGTGGAAGAACAAGCGAGGGAGAGAGAGAGGGAACTGGAATCTAGGCACGTCACAAACACAGAGACACGCAGATATTGGGGAAACCGGAAAAGAGAGATTACGCCTAACTCTGCTAAAGAGAGGAGAGAGGAAGAGAGGGAAGAGATCAAGAGGAGAAGTGAAGAGATGGAGAGGAAAAGAGAAGAGATTGAGAGGAGAAGAATGGAAGAGATGGAAGATCTGGAAGAGAATGTGACTGTGAAACCATTGGTTAACTGTCTTCATTCAACACCAACACCACAGCCACAGCAGCAGCCAACAGAGCCCCAGAATGGTGGTCCAGCACTGTTCACGAGGATCCCTAGTTTCCATCTGTCTGAAGGTAAAGACCCATTTTGTATGGAAACTGTAAAGACCCATTTTGTATGGAAACTGTCCGCTAGTCACACTTCGGTATGGACTGCTGTATTTTTACTATCTATGTCCATTACTCTAACCAAGCTCAAACAAACTACTATCACACTGAAAGTAATGTGTGGTAGTGAAGAGTTGTTACACTAGACTGTGTTCCTCTGTTGTAATTCTCTCTTTTTGTCTCTAGGGGGCGATATACTCTCACAGCTGTCTGAGGTCAAAGCAAAACCAACCCAGAAAGATGTCAATACCTGTACGTCACATATTTCTCAGTGTAACACAACAATGTCAGTTGTGGTGTTCTTTAACTTTTTCCAATTTCATCTAAATGTGAGAATGATCTAAACATACTGTCTGTCCTTGTCAGTCTGCCACAGAATCAACAGCTTTGGAGAGAAGACAACCTCCCCTCCGTCCTCCTCTTCCAAATCTTCCTCCCCTGTTTCTAGAAATCCGGAGGCTTCTCCCTCCACCTCCCCTCCTTCATCCTCCCCTTTAACCTCCACTCTACCTATCTCACCTTCCACCTCCTCTCTGGTGTCTAGATCTCCGGTGTCCTCCTCCTCCTCCCCCCTTTCATCCTCTCCTTTACCCTCCTCCTCCTACACCTCTTCCTCCTCCCAGTCAGAGTTGCGTGTGGTTCTGCTGGGTAGGTCAGGGTCAGGGAAGAGTGCAGCAGGGAATATCATACTGGGTCGGGAGGAGTTTGTGTCTCGACCTGACGCTACCACAGCCGTCACTCAGGACTGTCAGAAGAGCAGGGCCCTCGTCGCCGGGAGACGGGTTAGTGATCGTTTAATCATTATTACGGCTTTATTGGGTTTCTATTTTCTTAATCATTGAATAATATGAGTTCTATTGAGGTCTATTGAGTTCTATTGAAGTTTGAGTTCTATTGAGGTCTTTTGAGGTCTATTTAGTTCTGTTGAGGTCTTTTGAGGTCTGCAGTTTGACCATCAAGGATTGTGTCTAAGAATGTTATAGTGTTAATGACTGTAAACACTTTCACAGTGAATGGGGGGGTCATGTTGAACTTTTGCGTCAGTAAAATCAATATAGTAGAGACCTCAAATGATGAGCTACATGCCAATAATTTCAGACCTCAACAAATCCTCTTCTCCTCTTCTTTATCCCTCCAGGTGGCAGTGGTGGACACGCCAGACTGGTTCGCTCCGAGTACCCTCCAGACGTGGTCCGTTCCCAGCTGTCGTCCTGTGTGGCCCTCTCAGCCCCTGGCCCCCACGCCTTCATCCTCTGTGTCCCCGTGGACCAACCAGCCCAGGCAGAGCTACAGGCTCTAGGGGCCCTGGAGAAAGTATTTGGCCCCGGGGCGGTCCGGACACACACCCTGGTCCTCTTCACTCACTCCGATCGGTTGAAGGAGAGCGGGAAAGTGGGAGTAGAAGAAGTGGAGAAGTATATTTCGAGCCAGAGGAGAGATTTGTTGGAGTTGGTTAAACTATGTGGGGATCGGTATCATGTGATGGAGAGAGGTAGCGGAGGAGAAGAGGAGGAGAGGAAGAGGAGGAGTGTGGGGGAGTTATTGGAGAAGGTGGAGCAGACGGTGAGAGAGGGAGGAGGAGAGTGTTTCTCCTGTCCTCTCTTCCAGGAGGCGGAGGATAGGGTGAGACAGAGACAGAAGGAGATAGTGAGGGAGAGGAGAGGAAGAGCAGAGGAGGTGAAGAGACAAGCACTTCATTCCTACTCCATGCAGCCCTTGAGAGAGACAGAGGAAGAGGTGGATGAGGAGGAGATAGAGACAACGAGAGAGGAGGCGGAGAAGAGTGTGAGCGCCCTGGAATTGGAAAATCTTCCCTCTCTCTCGTCCTCCTCTACATGGTCTTCGTCGTTCCTTCGCTCGGTGTGGGAGAAGGTGGGGGCGAGAGCGAGTAAGGTCCCCAAGCTGACAGCTGGAGGTGCGCTGCTGGGTGGCGTGGTGGGCGTATTCTTTGGAGGGCCCATAGGGGGAGCTATAGGGGCCACTGCTGGATCTGTGGTCACTGAGGTGGGGAGAAGGAGGTTTAGCAAGACAAAGAACTCAGCGGAAGAGACAGACGCCACAGGGAGAACAGAGGGAGAAATCTTGGACAAATTGTTGAAAACCGAGTGAGAGAGAGTCAGATCCACACAAGTCGATAATGGATGTACAGTACAGCATTTTATGAGAGATTATTTGATAGGTTTCTATCTATGATATATATCCACAGGTGATTGCCTGTGACTGTGCAGACGTTGTATATATCTGTGATTATAAACTGGGTGGGTTGAGCCCTGAATGCTGATTGGCTGACAGCCGTGGTATATCAGGCTTCAGTATACCACGGGTATGACAAACATTTCTTTTTACTGCTCTAATTACCTTGGTAACCAGTTTATAATAGCAATAAGGCACCTCGGGGTTTGTGATATATGGCCAGTATACCACAGCTATATGTTGCGTCGTGCCTAAGAACAGCCCTTAGCCGTGGTATATTTGCCGTATACCACACCTCCTCGGGCCTTATTGCTTAAACATAATGTTGGTTACATTGTATATTGTATATCTGTGAACATAATGTGGGTAACATTGTATATCTGTGAACATAATGTTGGTAACATTATACAACATATACTGATGTGTAAGTTGTTTTGCGGCAAATACCGGTTCTCATTGACTACTTTAATGTTTTGTTGTATTTCTTTTCCAGCTGTTACAATTATGACTTGTTAAATAACGCATATGTGCTACGTCATTATTATACCAATTGCATTTGCATTATTATACCAATTGCATTCAACTACTATTGTGCATATAGTTAATGCTGTTATTAATGCTAATTAAAACACATTGCATGATAATATCATCCAGTTGGGTTTGAAGGCCTCATTTGCCCCTATCAGATGGAACGTGGCTTCATGGTTACATAAGGCAGGGTTTGCCAAAAGTTGGTCCTGCAATATGTAATACAACCCAGAGGGGAGGCAGAGGCAAGGGGGTATTATCTCCATGTCCCAGACTGCTTTGCCTCACCCTCCAGGCCTCTTGTATCAGTAGGACTGGATAGAGCAGGTCTAGGACACCACCCCCTACCACACCAACCACCCCTCCTCTGTGTGATCTGATCCTCAGGGGCCTCTGTAGTTCACCCTACCAGCTCTCACAGTCTCATGTCACAATTAGACGTTCATCCATGTTTCTCAAACGTCAAATTTCTAAGTGTTTGAGGTTGCGTTTAGGCATTAACTCCAAGGTTAGGCATTCATTCTGAACGGTTAATGTAAGGAATAAGGTTAGCCATTCATTCTGAATGGTTAATGTAAGGATTAAGGTTTGGCATTAGGCTTAAAACAAAATATTAAAAAAACTTTATATCACTGGATTTGAACATGAAACCTTTGGCCCTTTGGAACCACAGGCAGATGCTTACGCCCATCCCCATCTACAACTCCCTAGAAAAGCCAAAACCTACTTGATGGTAACAGCTGTTGGGAAGCACGGAGGGAGCCGGCCCTGGAGCCGCGGAGCGCACCACTGTTGGCCTGCACGGAGGGAGCCAGGGCCAGGCTGGCACATCAGAGATGGAGGCTAGAGGCAGAGGCAGAGGCAGTAGGGTTATGTAACCAGTCCTTCCTGTTGTGTCAGAACGACCGGGTGTGGTGGGGGGTCTGAGAGAGAGAAAGGGGGAGGGAACGAGGGCCCTTGTGGCTGATTTTCTCTTCTTTCCGGCTCTTTTTTTTGCCCTTCCCTCTCTCCCCTCTTCCATGAATGTAGCGGTTGATTTCACCACAGTATCCCCATCAGGCAACTTAATGGCTGTAGATGAGACAGCACTAACTGTAGAGCCATTTCCTGGCCACCTGATAGCTGGAGACACGCAGCCAACCTGGGGGAACGGGTTGAGGGGGACACCAACTAGGGCTGGGCGATATCGTCAACTTTTTTGACGGTATAATGGTATTTGACAGTATTTTAGGATTTTTGTAATAATAATAGTTTTAAATATGCTTCATGAGTAGTGCAGGACTGTAGGTAGGGTGGCAACAAATACATTTTAGGTGGTTTCGATGGGGCTTTCTCTTCTGATTGCTTTATACTGTTCAATCAAACTTCATCCTAACATTCTTTTCAGCTTTTTCATCCATTTCTGCATTTTCTTCACTCGTGTTATCATCTCTCCTCACTGTACCACATTTGTTTTGTCTTTGTATGCCTCTGTGCTGTGAAAAAGTTACTTTTTCTTTATCAGAATAATTATTCTACTCAATAACTAGGTTCCCATCCAATATGCACATTTTCCCCACCAGTGGTGTGTTTCCACCAAACTGACTTGTTGAAGATAAAAATCAGTGTGTGATGGCGTAGTGCACGCAAACATTTATGTACATGTATGTTTCATGTACCGAATAAAAATTGAAAGTTCAATGTTATTCCGTCACATCTTCAACTCTACCGATAGCTGTGACACAAAAAGTGTTGCATTAAATAGCAAATGTGCCTACTCTGGTCGTGCGCTTTAGCCAACAACAGCTATACAGTGCAGGTAATGTAGGCTGTGCAGGATGTAGGCTGTGCAGGTAGGCTAGTCTACATGATGAGATAATTATGGATAAGAGAGAGAATATTTTTTCAAACAGCAGCCAAGCGTCGATCATCATGTCACCAGAATAAGACTCTCAATATTTATTGGAAAGGAGTATAAAGCTCATCACCCTGCACTTTCACCACCCTGTGAAGTTCATCATAACTTATTTCGTCTGTAGACTAATAAACTGCATGGTTTCCCAAGTCGTTGCGGGAGGACCACACATCATATCATCGTGTGACTCCAAGTTTACTTCGATATGATGGTTTCCACCGCGATTTCAATCATAATGAATTTTACCGACACAAATAGATCCCACCATTTCAAACAAACAAATGATCTGTCAGCATTTACAAAATTGTACCTAAACATCCTGTTTCCATCACAGCTGTCATGATTTTACCACCCCTTAGGGTTGAACTGGGATGTGGACAGGAAGTTAGGGTTCGGGTTGAGCTGGGATGTGGACAGGAAGTTAGGGTTAGGGTTGAACTGAGATGTGGACAGGAAGTTAGGGTTAGGGTTGAACTGAGATGTGGACAGGAAGTTAGGGTTAGGGTTGAGCTGGGATGTGGACAGGAAGTTAGGGTTAGGGTTGAACTGGGATGTGGACATGAAGCTAGGGTTCCATATTCATTCATTTATATTAGATAAATAAAAATGCTAAATGTTCTTAAATGTTCTGTACTTTTTCACAACACACTTTTTATAGAATCACAAACCAACTTACAGCCATAAAATAAGCCAGGTTGATTTTCTGACCACAAAAACACATCTTCACCCCCGCCCACACAACAATAGTTTTGCCAGCGACTACACTGTCTGTTTCTCAAACTGGACACGGCAGCAAAACAATTGTATGGGTTGAGAAATTGTGCTGATAACAGGGCTGCATGTATTCTGGAGTGCAATAAGAGGATGTTGAATAAGGAAGAGAGAACTAAAACACTCTTTATTTCAGACAGCTAGCACGGTCAAGGTCCCAAATGGCACCATATTCCCTACATAGTGCACTACTTTTGACCAGTAGTGCACTAAACAGGATTAGGGTGCCATTTGGGACAACAATGTCACAATTTTGTCCTCTAAGGGACGGAGGGTGGGACCATCTTCTTCATCTGACTAAAGAAAGAAAATAGGAAACTTCAAAAACTGCCACATGAGCTACTGGCTGAAGGTTACCGTCATTTATGTTTTTGATGTCTCAAACTGCAGGAAGCAAAGCCATGAGGTCAACATGGCTCCTTCAGAGGTTTTAGGGTAACTGACAATG
The DNA here is from genome assembly GCA_030435695.1 of Brachymystax lenok tsinlingensis. NCBI lineage: Eukaryota > Metazoa > Chordata > Actinopteri > Salmoniformes > Salmonidae > Brachymystax > Brachymystax lenok. Next base: position 14,626,123 of record CM059812.1, read on the forward strand.
CTGACTGGATGTACATACAGTCAAGCCTACATTTCCCAGGTAGCCCTTTAGAAGCAAAATCCAAACAGAGGGACAGTCAAACACTACCACAAACTACTACAAGAACTCAGAACTGACCTTGTAGATACACCATGTCGATTCCAAAAGTCTCAAAGATTGTTTGTCTGGTAGAGTAGTAAGGATACTGTACATTTTTGTCCTTTCTGTCAGTTTGGCGGATATTATTTACTCTTATTTACTATTCCATTTGTCCTCTTTGTGGCGTCACATGTCATGTCACCGCTGGTCTCTGGCAAGTGTCACCGCAGTCCGAAGCTGACCTTTGACCTTTCCCGGAATGCCCCGCGGCACCACAACTGAGCTCTTAGCCCCGACCCCCAGGTTCTCCTCGCTGTCTGTGTTGCTATAGCAACTGGAGGTCGGGGAGGTTGCCAAGGCGATGATCGATGAGTCTGTGGAGTCTCCTCTGTCGTGGTGGGCCATAGTTGAAGAGGTAGTGTCACCCTGGAAATGTGGGTGCATGTCCTTGTTGTTCAACGCCGCTTGGGCCCTCTCATCCTGGGTCTCCTCCTCAGGCGAGCCCCTGGCTTTGTCTTGGGACTGGTCGTTGAGCAGGGTGACAAGGAAGTCGATGTACTTCATGGCCAGGCGGAGGATCTCATTCTTGGAGAGCTTCTTGTCCGGAGGGTGGGTGGGGATGAGCCTGCGGAGGTCTGAGAAGGCCCGTTGACGTTCTGCTGGCGCCAGCGCTCCCGGCTGTTGGTGAACACACGCCTCGCCATCTTCTGAGGAGGGCCCGCTGGATGAGGATACACAGGCACAGTGCATTAAATACACATTTGTACCAGTATGCACATGTACATACACGCAACTGAATATCAGGAAGGTGTTCCTAATATTTGGTACACTCAGTGTATATCACAGGAGGTTGGTGGCACCTTAATTGGGGAGGACGGGCTCGTGGTAAAGACTGGAGCGGAATCAGAGGACTGGTATCAAATCCATCACATACATAGTTTCCAGGATGCCATTCCATTCACTCTGTTCCGACCATTATTATGAGCTGTCCTCCCCTCAGCAGCCTCCTGTGGTGTATATTGTACATACATACACTACATAAACTGTATCTGATTGATTTATCATATGCTGGTATTGGTCAGTAGTCCATGGACAGTCACGCCAGTTTAGCTTCTATTTACCATCACTGAGATCCAACTCATAATGTGAGGAGGGCCGTCTCTTGATGCTTCTACTGGAAAAGATTCCATAGTTACCAGAGGGACCAAGATGACAGCTGAGAGAGAGAAGGAGAGAGTCAAATCAAATCAAATCTCATTTTATTGGTCGCTTACAAATATTTTGCAGATGTTATTGCGGGTGTAGTGAAATGCTTGTTTTCCTAGCTCCAACAGTGCAGTAATATCTAACAATACACAACAATACAGATGAATCTTGGAATTAAGAAATATAGAAACATTAGGACAAGCAAGGTTGGAGTCCGGAGTACAAATGTATATACAGTTGAAGTCGGAAATTTACATACACTTAGGTCAACTACTCCACAAATTTCTTGTTAACAAACTATAGTTTTGGCAAGTCGGTTAGGACATTTACTTTGTGCATGACACAAGTAATTTTTCCAACAATTGTTTACAGACAGATTATTTCACTTATAATTCATTGTATCACAATTCCAGTGGGTCAGAAGTTTGCATACACTAAGTTGACTGTGCCTTTAAACAGCTTGGAAAATTCCAGAAAATTATGTCATGGCTTTAGAATCTTCTGATAGGCTAATTGACATAATTTGAGTCAATTGGAGGTGTACCTGTGGATGTATTTCAAGGCCTACCTTCAAACTCAGTGCCTCTTTGCTTGACATGGGAAAATCAAAAGAAATCAGCCAAAAAATAATTGTAGACCTCCACAGGTCTGGTTCATCCTTGGGAGCAATTTCCAAATGCCTGAAGGTACCACGTTCATCTGTACAAACAATAGTACGCAAGTATAAACGCCATGGGACCACGCAGCCGTCATAACACTCAGGAATGAGACGCGTTCTGTCTCTTAGAGATGAACGTATTTTGGTGCGAAAAGTGCAAATGAATCCCAGAACAACAGCAAAGGACCTTGTTAAGATGCTGGAGGAAACAGGTACAAAAGTATCTATATCCACAGTAAAACAAGTCCTATATCGACATAACCTGAAAGGCCGCTCAGCAAGAAAGAAGCCACTGCTCCAAAACAGCCAGACTACAGTTTGCAACTGCACATTTTATTTATTTATCCACTATTTTACCAGGTAAGTTGACTGAGAACACATTCTCATTTACAGCAACAATCTGGGGAATAGTTACAGGGGAGAGGAGGGGGATGAATGAGCCAATTGTAAGCTGGGGATGATTAGGTGACCATGATGGTATGAAGGACAGCTTGGGAATTTAGCCAGGACACCAGGGTTAACACCCCTACTCTTACAATAAGTGCCATGGGATCTTTAATGACCTCAGAGAGTCAGGACACCCGTTTAACATCCCATCTGAAAGACAGCAACCTACACAGGGCAATGTCCACAATCACAGCCCTGAGGAATTGGGATATTTTTTTTTAGACCTGAGGAAAGAGTGCCTCCTACTGGCCCTCCAACACTACTTCCAGCAGCATCTGGTCTCCCATCCAAGGACTGACCAGGACCAACTCTGCTTAGCTTCAGAAGCAAGCCAGCAGTGGGATGCAGGGTGGTATGCTGCGTACTTTTTGGAGAAATGTCCCCTGGTCTTATGAAACAAAAATAGAACTGTTTGGCCATAATGACCATCGTTATGTTTGGAGGAAAAAGGGGGAGGCTTGCAAGCCGAAGATCACCATCCCAACCATGAAGCACGGGGGTGGCAGCATCATGTTGTGGGGGTGCTTTGCTGCAGGAGGTACTGGTGCACTTCACAAAATAGATGGCAACATGAGGAAGGAGAATGATGTGGATATATTGAAGCAACAGCTCAAGACGTCAGTTGGGAACTTAAAGCTTGGTCACAAATGGGTCTTCCAAATGGACAATGACCCCAAGCATACTTCCAAAGTTGTGGCAAAATGGCTTAAGGACAACAATGTCAAGATGGAGTGGCCATCACAAAGCCCTGACCTCAATCCCATAGAAAAATTGTGGGCAGAACTGAAAAAGCGTTTGCGAGTAAGGAGGCCTACAAACCTGACTCAGTTACACCAGCTATGTCAAGAGGAATGGGCCAAAATACACCCAACTTATTGTGGGAAGCTTGTGGAAGACTACCCGAAACGTTTGACCCAAGTTAAACCATTTAAAGGCAATGCTACCAAATACTAATTGGGTGTATGTAAACTTCTGACCCACTGGGAATGTGATGAAATAAATAAAAGCTGAAATAAATCATTCTCGCTACTATTATTCTGACATTTCACATTCTTCAAATAAAGTGGTGATTCCAGCTGACCTAAGACAGGGAATGTTTACTAGGATTAAATGGCAGGAATTGTGAAAAACGGAGTTTAAATGTATTTGGCTAAGGTGTATGTAAACTTCCAACTTCAACTATATATATGTGTGGTGGGATGTATAGACATTATGGGCAGTATGTGGATAGAACATGTAGTATATCTGAAGAATACATAGGATAGACTTGTATATGTATAGCAACAGTTAAATAGGATGGCCCTGACTAGACTACAGTATATACATATGAAAGTGGGTAAAACAGTATGTAAACATTACTAAACATTATTAAAGTGATGTTCAAAGGGGAGGAAGGTGAGAGAGGATGCATTGGAAATAAAAGATAACAAATAAAAGTATCCAAGCAATAAAAGAATACAACTTTAAAAGTACAAACGATGCTATTCAGGGGAGTAATCATATTTTAAATGGTTTTCAAATTGTTAAATGGATTTGAAATGGCAAAAACGTTTTTAAATTGACTGAGGGAGAGAAAGCGACCAAAGCTATCTGTATGGTGATTATGTCTGGGATGTTGATGGAGTGTGCATGCTGTCAGCAGGCTATCTCTCGTTAGGGTTTGTAACCAGCTGACACTGGCAGAGACCTGCTGCTAAAATAGAACAATGTTCCTGCTGAAAATGAAGAAGAAGAAGGATATTTCATCATAGTGATTCTAGGAAATGGGGCTCTATGGGGAAGTAGGAGTTCTAGTAATAGGTTAGGATTAAGGGTTAGGAGAGGCAGAAAGAGAAATCTATGATATAAACTGTCAGTTGTGGTAGTGAAACTGTCAGTTATAGTGAAACAGTTTGCCATACAATATCAGAAAGCCAGTCATAACATGAAATGTGATCATGCAAGTGGAGGCTGCTGAGGGGAGGACGGCTCATAATAATGAATGGAATGGAGTCAATGGAATGGCATCAACCACATGGAAACCACGTGTTTGATGTCTGTGATACCATTCCATTGACTCCATTCCAGCCATTATTATGAGCCGTCCTCCCCTCAGCAGCCTCCACTGGATAATGGAATATAATGTGAATATGAAACATTTCCCTATCACCTGTTGAAGAAGTGGTGTGATGGCAGGTACTGGTGGGGCAGCAGGGGGCCCTGGGAGGGGATCGGTGGGGCCCCTGGTCTGGTCCCTGACAGGGAGGTGAGCTGGGTGAGGCGGATGGCCCCGTGGTGGTGGGGGTCATAGTGGTGAGGGTGGGTGGGGATGGGGTGCAGGGTAGTTAGAGGGGTGTTACTGGGGAGGGAGAGGGGGTGGGGGGGTTTACTGTGTCCCAGACTAATAACAGGGATGTGTGGAGGGAGGGGGCAATGGAGGAAAAGGAGGAAGAAGAGGAGGAGGAGGATGTGGGGAGGACGGCAGGGGTAGTGGATGTAGACACTGGGGCTGGGAGGAGGGGAGGCGGAGAGGAGGAGGGGGCTTTCAGAGAGGAGCGGATGAAACCTCCTCCCTTGGTGTTGTTTGTTTCCATGGCGACAGCTGGTTCAGGTGCGATGTTGGTGGCGGCAGGGTGGTCAAGCAACTTGGTAGGGGGCTCTGGAGGTGGAGGAGGGGAGGCAGGGGGGCTAGGTGGGACAAACCTGTCTCCCGGACTCCCTGGTTCATTAACCGGCGGTGGGCTGCTAGCGTCAAGTGAAGCCGGTGAGGGGGCCTGCTGAGGGCTCAGTCGTTCAGACTCCGATAGGGGGTCAGAGGGGGGAGGGGCAGAGGGGGGGTTCAGTTTCTCCATCATGGTACCTGTGGTAAGGCACCCCGCCACTGCACCCCTCACCCCTTCCGCTGTTCTGTCTCTCTCACCCAGCATGGTGTCTAGGCCACTTGCTGCTGCTGCTAGACCCCTATTGACCTCCACAGACCTCTCTCAGCCCTGGGCCTCTGCTGCTACTCCAGATAATATCCCCTTATTATGCTGGTTAGTCCCCTGGTCCTCCTGAACGATGGGTTGTCTACTGCTGTTATTAATCAGTCCAGGGATGTCTGTGATGGGCTGTCTGGGTCCTGGGTTTTCAGGGGTCAGGAGTCAGGGGTGGTGTTGAAGCTAAGGCTGATGCCCTCGGGTTTGGCTCAGTCCAGTCTTATTGTCACCTCTCATTCTGAGGGTTGTTGTGTGTATGAGAGCGAGTGTGTGTGTGAGTTTGTGTGTGCGTGAGAGAGAGAGAAGGGAAAAAGGAGAGAGCGTGTGAGTGTGATCTTGCATTCATGGCCCCACTCAAGAGGCTGTGTCCAATCTACAGTGGCTGGGCAGACGATGCTCACATCAATAATCATGTGCCAGTGTTTACTAGTGGTGTGACTGAGGCGTCTCTGGGTCTTCTTTGAGCTCCACAGCAGACTGGTTGGTCTGGCTTTAAGTTTAGTAGTCTAGACGTCTTTTTCCCATAGTACATCCTGCAGAATAGCCAAGTACGTTGTCTTTGAATGAGTCACCATCGGCCGACACTGTTGATTAGTCCCCAGTCTGTCTGTCTGTCTTTTCGGATATGAATCAAACTGTTCATACAATCCACATTGTCCCAGGTGCATAAAGATTGGATGGTTTTCAAAAAACCTGTAGAACAAAAGGAGATAAGGCGCATTTGTTTTACATGATTTAGTGGGTCAAATACTGGAATGAATGAATGAATTACATTTTATTTTTGTGTCAAATCACCAGTTGGCAACCCATCCCTTAATGGATTAATTGACACATAAACAAACATTACAATAATTCAACTTTGGTAATTCAGTGATAATTCTTCTTCTGGAAGTGGTGAAAAATGATACATTTTCCCATATATAATCTACATCAAAGCAAAATATAGTATCCCTGGCCCTCTCACGTGCTGCTGACAGACTGCAAAGCTGAACATGGTTGTCATGGTTGTCCATTGTTTGATATCATACTGCGTGTGTGTTTTCCTAATTTCAAGGAAGTTCACAGTTGTCTTATGCGTTCTGCTTCTGCAAGACTTGGATGATTCATTATTCATGGCTGGATTTTGCAACTGTCTCTTCTCCTTATGCAAATGTTTGGGCCAAATCCAACACATCACTGAGTACCTGCCTCTGTATTTTCAAGCATGATGCAGCATACCGATGCCGCATCATGGCATCGGTATGCTTGACATCAGCAAATAGTGGGGGAGTTTTTCAGGATAAAAAGAAATGGAATAGAGCTAAGCAGAGGCAAAATCCCAGAGGAAAACCTGGATCAGTCTGATTTCCAACAGACACTAGGAGACAAGTTCACCTTTCAGCAGGACAGTAACCTAAAACACAACGCCAAATCTACACTAGAGTTGCTTACCAGGAAGACCGTGAATGTTCCTGAGTGGTGAAGCTACAGTTTTGACTCAAATCTGTATGAAAATTACTGTCTAGCCCTGATCCTCAACACCTTGACAGAGCTTGAAGAATTGTTTTAATAATAATGGGCGAATATTGCACAATACAGGTGTGTAAAGCTCTTAGAGACTTACCCAGAAAGACTCACAGCTGTAATCGCTGCCAATGGTGTTTCTCACATGTTTTGACTCAGGGCGGTGAATACTTATCTAATCAAGATATATTAATGTTTCATTTTTCATTCATTTTAAAAATATATATCTTCCACTGACATTCCGGAGTATTTTGTGTAGATCATTGATAAGAAATGACATATAAATCTACACATTTTTGAGAGAGAGAGAGAGAGGTGAGCTTTCAATATAAACATTTAGATCAAATAAAAGTTTAATCTAAAACAATACAATGGAACAAATACACTCCCAAAGATGGGTTGAAGTCTTTCTTTTTGTAATATATTTTTTTGTAATATTTTATGATTTGCAATCAAATTATAATGTTGCTTAATTGCTTCACTATTTATTTGTGTCATGAACAGTATGTTACCTTCGATGTTCAGCTGCATTTGTCCTTACAATTCAATTTCAACTTGATTCAATTTTAATTAATGTTCGTAACGTTTCATATTTTTGTTGTTGTTGTTCCTTGTTTCCTTTGACAAACATCATATTGTATTTTATGAATATAATTTGGTGGTCTTATATCTGTTTGGCTGCAAAGATATATTTTATGTATATAATGTTATGTTTATTATAGCAGTGGTAAATACGCAAACATGTATTTTATTGTCGGCAATGTTTTCTATATCATTTATTTGATTGAAGAACAGGCAATAACACATACCAGGTTTTCCTCCATAAAATAACAAAGAGCACAAAGAAAAATGAACTATAACTTCATACAATAAATTAACAATAATAACTTCCGATAAATTGAGAAATGGCTTTGAACTCAATAGCATTTACCCTACACAGTAATATTTAAATTGACCAGTGTAGACCTACTCACCTACGCAGCACAAAAACCAGCGTGCTCTGTCAGTAGAGTTGTTTACCCACAGGACCCTACAGTACCATAGGAAGGGTAGCACATGGAACATCTACTTTGCTTTCCGTCCTCCTTAAATAAATTGGGAACTCCAGTAGAGTTTAAAAAAAGATGTAATATCAAACATCCAAAATCACCAAGAGATGAAGTAAAAATTGGTAAAGGAATAACAAAATGCCCTTTTGAATCCTGTGTGGTGATTCTGTTGAACGAAGGCACAATCTGACAAGGTGATGCTGACCATGTCGTACTCGTGGTCTTATGTCATTCTCTAGTTCCCAATCTCTCTTTCTTTACTTTCTTCCCTCCTCTCCCTCCATGCTAGGAAGAAACTGAGCTCTAGTTGGATGGCGAGAGAGAGAGAGAGAGAGAGAGAGAGAGAGAGAGAGAGAGAGAGAGAGAGAGAGAGAAGGGATAGACAGAGACAGAGAGAGAGAGAGAGAGAGAGAGAGAGAGAGAGAGAGAGAGAGAGAGAGAGAGAGAGAGAGCGAAGGGATAGACAGAGACAGAAGAGAGAGAGAGAGAGAGAGAGAGAGAGAGAGAGAGAGAGAGAGAGAGAGAGAGAGAGAGAGAGAGAGAGAGACAGAACTTTGTTGCAAGGAGAGTTTTTCCGCTCCCCACTGGACAAGAGGATGTGCTAGTACAATGTGGTGGCTACTGATAACACTCTCAAAGCCGCCTGTGGCCCGCAGATAAGGAAATGTACCCCCCTCCTCTCCTCTCCCCCCAACCCCAGTACCAACACACGCTTGCGCATGCATGCGCATGCACACGTACGCATGCGCATACAAACTCACTCTGTATAGACATACACTCATGTGTTCACACACAGGCACGCGTCGTTCCACCAGTGCAGCCAGTCCTAGAATATGAAGGGACTTGGATGGTAACCATAATGGAGGGAATGTGTTTGTATCACAACAGAATAACACCACAAAGGAAGACATACAGACACGTACAGACAAGAGATCTTATTGGGAAAACCTAATATATCCATTTCCTATTTAAACAACTTCCCTGTCTGCAGCACTTGCAGCACCATGGCCCTGACAAGTGTTTACCATAGGATCAACAGAGGTGGGAAAAGGTAGACAGATAGAGAGAAAGAAAAGGATAGAGAGAAAAAGAAAGAAATGAAGACAGTCCTGGTTGTTTCTGTGATTACATCATCACACCTGTGGTACTGCACTGCATGGTGGCCAATACTGTCATCTCAGTAACTTTCCTCAAGACCCTGCTTCCTCTCTCTCTCTTTCTCTCTCTCAAGGTCAATTCCTCTTTTTTTATTGTCTCCGTCATTTCCTACCCAGACAGTCTGAAAGACAAACATTGCAAAGGCCCCAGAGAATGATGACCATTCAGAACCTGTGATGGCACAGGCTACGTATCACTGTAGGTTTACATATTAAACCAATCATCATGAGTTTAGCTCCTATGAGTTTAGCTCTTATGAGAATAGCTCCTATGAGTTTAGCTCCTATGAGAATAGCTCTTATGAGTTTAGCTCCTATGAGTATAGCTCCTATGAGAATAGCTCCTACGACTATAGCTCCTACGAGAATAGCTCCTACGAGAATAGCTCCTACGAGAATAGCTCCTACGAGAATAGCTCCTGTGAGTTTAGCTCCTATGAGTTTAGCTCCTATGGGTATAGCTCCTACGAGTTTAGCTCCTACGAGTATAGCTCCTACGAGTTTAGCTCCTACGAGAATAGCTCCTACGAGAATAGCTCCTACGAGTTTAGCTCCTACGGGTTTAGCTCCTACGGGTTTAGCTCCTACGGGTATAGCTCCTCCGGGTTTAGCTCCTACAGGTATAGCTCCTACGGGTTTAGCTCCTACGGGTTTAGCTCCTACGGGTTTAGCTCCTACGGGTTTAGCTCCTACGGGTTTAGCTCCTACGGGTTTAGCTCCTACAGGTTTAGCTCCTACAGGTTTAGCTCCTGTGAGTATAGCTCCTGTGAGTTTAGCTCCTGTGAGTTTAGCTCCTGTGAGTATAGCTCCTGTGAGTATAGCTCCTGTGAGTTTAGCTCCTGTGAGTATAGCTCCTGTGAGTTTAGCTCCTGTGAGTATAGCTCCTGTGAGTTTAGCTCCTGTGAGTTTAGCTCCTGTGAGTTTAGCTCCGATGAGTTTAGCTCCTATGAGTTTAGCTCCTATGAGTTTAGCTCCTATGGGTATAGCTCCTACAAGTTTAGCTCCTATGAGTATAGCTCCTATGGGTATAGCTACTATGAGTTTAGCACCTGCAGTTCCAGTTGAAAGCACTCAAATAGTTCTAACTACAACTAATATTGTAGCAAGGCTGTATATATCTGGGTGGATTTGCGTGTAACGTATAAAAAGTAACATGCGGTCTGAAGACAGTTCCCCTGAGTCAGACTTTTTGCCTGCTACCAAATATATATTCTGCTCCATGACCCGTGAGTCCCCAGGCAATAACTTAACCTTGTGCTTCTGCATTAAATTGGTAGTAATATACTTAGAAAAAGTATTCAATAAAATGTACATTACACATATAGTAGAATATACATGTAAGAGAGTGTGAGCTGAAGGGAGCTAGACCCTTCAGAGCAGAAGAAAGTGTTTAACAAACTTGATCACAAATACATGTACATATGATCATTTATATTGCTCTGTCTGTAAAGTCTTTATCTGTTCTAAAAGCTGACATTGAAAGATTGCACAGCAGCCCAGTCCAGTTGAACACCAAACATCCCCAGTCAGATTGGGCCTCCCACTTCAAAGACTGCATGCCTAACTGACCTCCAAGATCACAGACAATCATGTCCTTTATGCTCTCTCACCCGTGACCAAAAAGAGAGAAGAAACTAGACAAATTGTTGACATTTTCATTTGGGCTCCTGCGGTACTGTGTGAAAACTACAAACTGTAGATCAGGAATAATAATAACAACAAACCCCTAACAGACCACTTCCTCTTCACCCCTGACTGAGGAAGAAAGCAGAGAGGGTTGTTTTAATGTTAGACCGACAACGTTCTCTCATGCAAAACACTAAACAATCAGCTCAATAAAAATGTCCTGAGGAAGAAATCAGAGTTGTTTCGGCGTTGTTTTAATGTTAGATTGTTTTAATGATAGAGCAACAACGTTCGCACAACGTTCTTCTTAATAAAAATGTCCTGAGACATTGTCTGAGACATTGTGCCTTGATAGTGTAATTACAGCTTCGTTCAATAGGGAGGATTTGCAGGTAATTGGTGTGTGTGTGTCACGTCCTGGCCATAGAGAGCCCTCTGGTTCTCTATGGTGATTTAGATCAGGACGTGACTAGGGTGGGTTCTAGTTTATTTTGCTTCTATGTTGGGTTTTCTATGTTGTTTATTTCGATGTTTTGGTTTTGTATGGTTCCCAATTAGAGGCAGCTGATTGTCCTTGCTTCTAATTGAGGATCATACTTAAGTTGTTCTTTTTCCTACCTGTGTTGTGAGTGTTTGTTATGTTGTATGTGCTGGTTGCGCTACACATTATATGTTACGATCTGTGATTTCTTTATTGTTTTTTGTAAGTTTCACTTTTCATAAAAAATATGTGGAACTCAAATCACGCTGCGCCTTGGTCCGTTCATGAAGATCGTCACAGAATAACCCACCCTACCAGGACATAGCAGCGTGCCCAGGAGGAGAAGGTGTTCTGGACCTGGGAAGAGATTCTGGGGGGTAGCGAGACCCTTCCTTGGCGGGAGTCGCCAAGGAGGATGGGAGGACAGCGAAGATGCCGGGGTCCGCGGCCACAGCAGTCCTAGGATTTTTTTGGGGGGGGCACATGGTGCCAGCTCCACGCACCAGGCCTCCAGTGTGCCCTCTCAGCCCGGTGCGTCCTGTGCTGGTTCCCTGCACTCGTCCTGAGGTGCGTGTCAACAGTACGGTGAAACCTGTTCCGGCTCCACGCACCAGACCTCCAGTGCACCGTCCCAGCCCGGTACGTCCAGTGCCAGCTCCCCGCACTCGCCCTGAAGTGTGTGTCGTCAGTCTGGTGAGACCAGTGCCAGCTCCACGCACCAGGCCTCAAATGCGCCTCCCCAGCCCGGTACGTCCAGTGCCAGCTCCCCTCACGGGCTCTGAGGTGCGTGTCATCAGTCCGGTGAGACCTGTGCTGGCTCCACGCACCAGGCGTCCAGTGCGCCCCCTCAGTCCGGTGAATCCAATGCCGGCTCCACGCACCGGGCCTCCAGTGCGCCTTCTCTGCCCGATACGTCCGGCACCGACGCCAGTGGCCCACGAACCCGAATATAGTTTAAGGTGTTTTTTTTCCTACCTGTGTTGTGAGTGTTTGTTATGTTGTATGTGCTGGTTGCGCTACACATTATATGTTACGATCTGTTATTTCTTTATTGTTTTTTGTAAGTTTCACTTTTCATAAATATGTGGAACTCAAATCACGCTGCGCCTTGGTCCGTTCATGAAGATCGTCACAGTGTGTGTGCATCAGTGTGTGTGTTTGTGCGTATGCAGTGGTGTAAAGTATTTAAGTTAAAAAAAAGTAATCCCTGATCTGGCAGACTCACTAAACACAAATGCTTCCTTTGTAAATGATGTTGGACTGGGGTCCTGGCTATCTGTAAAATAAACAAACAAGAAAATTGTGCTGTTTTTTTTTAATATAAGGATTTTAAAATGATTTATACTTTTACTTTTGATACGTAAGTATATTTGAGCAAATACAATTACTTTTAATACAAATTGTATTTTCACTGGGTGACTTTCATTTTCTATTAAGGTGTCTACTTTTACTAAAGTATGACAATTGGATACTTTTTCCACCACTGTGTGTGTGTGTGTCACTGTAACAATATTGATCACATCTGGTTTGTACAACATGTCCTAACGATGAGTGAAGAGCAAGGTGAAATGGAAAAAGTAATCCCTGTACAGGATCACCAAAGTAACCACTGTACAGATATTAATCTATATGTCTGTACATATAACTCCATTAAGTCCACAACATTTAACAAACTAACAAATGACTACATGCTTCATAACACACACACACAGACGCACGCAAACACACACATAAGCACTCAAGCACACACATTCACGCAATCACGCACACCAAGACACATACATAAGCATTCAAGCGCACACACAGCTGGGCTCCATGGCCACGTTTCCTCAGCCTCATGTAAACACTATTGTGTGTCTGGTGATAGGAATCAGTACGGCCTAATTGTTTGAGGCAATACTAGCAGCGCTATTGATGGAGAAAGTGACAAACAATACAGTGCAGCGTGCGTGTGTGCGTGACGGCCAGTGGGACAGACGACAGACCCGTCTAAGCTCATAACCACAGACGTATTTGGGTGTTTATTTTTCCTGGTTGTCTTGGAGTCTGGCTATTCTTCTTCAAACAGAACAAAATGCATTAGTTATAATGGGGTGAACTCCCATTGGGTGAGAGTCCATTTAGCACTGGAATTTAGGCCAATATAATAGGAAGACTAAGGCAATTTGAGAACTGGGTGGAATGTGCCAAATGCTATGATTATGATTAGAGAGGACTTTTATAGGAGACGGAGCCCAGAACAATTAGTCATACAGGTAGACTGTAGTATTTATCATTGTATTTCTATCTGGTCCCTGTAATCGTCAGGGAGAATCTAAACGAACATTGCACTTACTAAATGTTGGTTAGCATTATCAATAGAATTGCAGTACAGGGAAATATGTCAAGCTACACAATTATGTCTACACTCAGTCATAATAGTGATTTGGCTGGGTTGTAATGATGCCATAGAAGAGCTGAACGTCAGTCGATGTCGACGGTCACACATCACTTCTTTCCCAGGATGCATCTGGCCGGAAGGGGGTCGTGCGGACGCAGGGGACAGCTGTTTCCTGTGCACACTTCCTGTCAGCAGAGGAGGGGAGATTGTGTGTGTGTGTGTGTGTGTGTGTGTGTAGGGGGGGTCGTAAGAGCGTTGGTGAGGCCTTCGGTCCTTTCCAAACAGGATATATCTGCCACAGCCACAGGTGTGAAAGCAGCGGACCACCAACGCCCATCACTCACACACACAACGCACGCAGCGGAATCTCACTGCACTGAGAACCCCATGTTTCTGATTGGCTGGGACGGGCAGCGGGGAAGGGGGGGAGAGTTAGAGAGGGTGAAGTACTAGAGCAACTCAGTTATGGACAGAGGCTTGACCCGCTGGGAAAGAGAGGGAGAATGGCTGTTGGAATGATACAAGATGATCGTTTCCTTTAACAGCAGATACCACGGTTAACACAAAGTTCAAGTTCACAGCCGCAAAGAAAAAGCGGTAACTTCCATTTCTGGATATTTCAAATCTGTCCCCACAGTTAAAGCATTAAATACTGTGTAATGCATTTGCAACCCACCTATTGGTAAGTGGTACATGGGACCTATCTTCACAGCCACGGTCTCTGCTACAATCAACTTCCCTATATGACCCTTGACCCACATGCAAGTCCTCATCCTCATTCTATTACGTGCTCATCCCACTTCCCCTTTTGGCAAAGCCAACAGAGATACTTCCAAGAGGAGAAACTACAACGGCTGAGTGCGTTAGGGGTTGTGGGTGGGTGCATACATGCGTCCGTGTTTGCCAGTGTGTGAATGTGTGTGTGTGTGTGTCTGTATTCTTGCGAGCAAGTTTTCCGTCTGCTTATCTGCGTGCATGTGTGTTAGTGTGTGTGCATGCACGTCTGTGTGTGTGCGGTACATGTGTGTGTGTGTGTATCCGTGTGAGTGTGTAATCCCCCAGGGTCACGATGACACTGTGTAGCACAACAGAGTATCTTCTTCCTCTCTCCACTCATATTCTCCATCAACAGCACCAGCACCGTCCAAATTCCACTGGAAATGGGTTCCGGCGTTCCGGGTTCATTCAGCGTGACCGATGATGAAGCCGGGGGCAGTGAGCCATGTTTGTCGAAACCCCTGTCCATCCTGCAAAATAGGAAATACCGCCACATCACTTTTCCACTTTCACTCACACAATTTTTCCAAATAACTTGTTCCCATGTGATGGTTAACCTACCCTACTCAACTCGTGTTCAGTCTCTGTACACTTCCCAAATACAACCTCTGGGTGGAGACATAGGCCTGTGGTAGCCTACAGACCAAGCTGGCACTGCTACAGTTCAAGTCCTGCTGGTAATTCCAGGTGCAGTTCTTCAAGTTCACCACATGGTGATGCTGTTCTGGTATTCTCCCAGCCTCAGCTCTTCTCTCCTCTGCTCTGCTTCTCTGCTGGTGGGCTGCTGGCTCAGTTCTATAGTGCTGTGAGAGAGTGGGTGGTCCAGGCCAGGTGGAAGAGAGAAGGATTATCACCATGCATGTACTCACAAAAAGAGAGGGAGGGAGGGAGGGAAAAGAGAATGAACTGAGAGAGAGAGAGAGAGGCAGAGGGAGGAAAGAACGAGGGAGAGAGAACTAATATGTTCTGCCTGAGATAGACATCTGCCATCCAGATGTGAACTTCATGGAATGAAATGAAAAGTAAAAAGGATGAGAGAGAGAGAGAGAGAGAGAGAGAGAGAGAGAGAGGGTGGGGGGGTGTTGAAGAACGGGAGTTCAATCTCTCTCTCTCTCTATATATATATATATATATATATATATCCCTTCTTCCACCCACCTCCCAAGGGTTCATAGATCTACTTGAATGTGATGAATAAGAAAGACCACCTGTCTAAACATGGAGATGGTGATGACAAGGGAGAATGTACAGTATGTACCATGGGGATAGATGTGATGAAGAGGGAGAATGTATGTACCATGGGGATAGATGTGATGGTGATGAAGAGGGGGAATGTATGTACCATGGGGATAGATGTGATGGTGATGAAGAGGGGGAATGTATGTACCATGAGGATAGATGTGATGGTGATGAAGAGGGGGAATGTATGTACCATGGGGATAGATGTGATGGTGATGAGAGAGGGAATGTATGTACCATGGGGATAGATGTGATGGTGATGACGAGGGGGAATGTATGTACCATGGGGATAGATGTGATGGTGATGAAGAGGGGAATGTATGTACCATGGGGATAGATGTGATGGTGATGAAGAGGGGAATGTATGTACCATGGGGATAGATGTGATGGTGATGACGAGGGGAATGTATGTACCATGGGGATAGATGTGATGGTGATGACGAGGGGGAATGTATGTACCATGGGGATAGATGTGATGGTGATGAAGAGGGGGAATGTATGTACCATGGGGATAGATGTGATGGTGATGAAGAGGGGGAATGTATGTACCATGGGGATAGATGTGATGGTGATGAAGAGGGAGAATGTATGTACCATGGGGATAGATGTGATGGTGATGAAGAGGGGAATGTATGTACCATGGGGATAGATGTGATGGTGATGACTAGGGGGAATGTATGTACA
Organism: Brachymystax lenok tsinlingensis; assembly: GCA_030435695.1. Taxonomy (NCBI): domain Eukaryota; kingdom Metazoa; phylum Chordata; class Actinopteri; order Salmoniformes; family Salmonidae; genus Brachymystax; species Brachymystax lenok. The sequence goes on from CM059812.1 coordinate 14,642,365, forward strand.
ATGAGGATAGATGTGATGGTGATGAAGAGGGGGAATGTATGTACCATGGGGATAGATGTGATGGTGATGAAGAGGGGGAATGTATGTACCATGGGGATAGATGTGATGGTGATGAAGAGGGGGAATGTATGTACCATGGGGATAGATGTGATGGTGATGAAGAGGGGGAATGTATGTACCATGGGGATAGATGTGATGGTGATGAAGAGGGAGAATGTATGTACAATGAGGATAGATGTGATGGTGATGAAGAGGGGGAATGTATGTACCATGAGGATAGATGTGATATACTGTAGAAGAACAGGGCTATCGATACTGTAATCATCAAGGACGACCACAATTTTCACTCTGTCCTGCCCAGCCACCACACATACCCATGTGTCTGCATTTTGCTGTCATTTTGCTGTTGACATATCTTACAGTGGGTGAACCCTATGTTTAACATGCTCTACACGGGTGGTTCAGGGCTCTTAGCCTTGTAAACCCAGGATGAAAGCTGCAGCCAAATGAATCAAATAAAGCCTAACAGGGAAAAGAAGTGGCCTATAACACAGCATTAGATTGTAATTGCACTTTTAAATGAAAAAAACAATCTCTGTTTTTGTGTTCCTGGCTATTGTTCAATTTATAAAACAAAACGGTCAGTGTGTGTGTGTGTGTGTGCGCGCAAGGCAGCGGCCCATACAAGGCTGGCATGCATTGAGACAAAGGTTAATTACTTTATTTATAAAACATTTTTCATTTTCCACGTTTCTCATAGTTGGCTGGAACGCCCCAATAAACCTCTACTCATAATGAGAGATTTAGTTCAACCTGTGTGCAGAGAAAATAAAACAATCATGGATTACCCTCTAACCCCATACACTATCCCTATTCATATCTCTCTACATGTTCACATACACACGTACATACACACACACACACACACACACGTCCATAAACACACACTTCCATACACACACACACACACACACACTCACAAACACACAAATACGCACGCACAAACATAGTGGTTAGAGCGTTGGACTAGTAACCGAAAGGTTGAAGTTCAATTCCCCAAGCTGACAAGGTACAAATCTGTCAATCTGCCCCTGAACAGGCAGTTAACCCACTGTTCCTAGGCCGTCATTGAAAATAAGAATTTGTTCTTAACTGACTTGCCTAGTTAAATAAAAGTTAATAAAACTTTTTTTTTTTTTAAATACACACACGCGCACACACACAGCCAGGAAGTTGTGTGTGTTACCTGTAACTATTAAAGGTTATATGTGGTGATGTTCTTGGTTATAGGGTGTTATTAGTTTTATTCACATTGGCCTCGTAATGGGGTGTTGTTTTTGCTCTGGCTGTATAAAAGAGCTGTAAAACAACACCTTTCCATCCTCTTTCCGAGTGATAAACCAGAGAAGAGAACAGACCACAAAGCAGAGTTGAATGCGTTAGATGAATGGTGGTTAGGAAAAACTAGGGAGTATTTTCTAGCTACCGTGCTTCGACATCTGCATTGCTTGCTGTTTGGGGTTTTTAGGCTGGCTTTCTGTACAGCACTTTGTGACATCTGCTGATGTAAAAAGGGCTTTACAAATACATTTGATTGTTAAAAAGCCCATCTTCAGTTGTTATTAACTTTTGTAGTTGTCTAATAAGTCATTCACTCATTGACTCAGTTTTGCTGAGCTAAAAGCCATATTCGATTATTAACCTTAGATTTTTGCAACTTCATTGACTCGATCTCGCTTTAACGCGGCAGGATCTTTTCATCAGTGTGAAATACCAGAGAAAGTCACGATCAGATACAAATAAAACGTATGGAGTCTGTGATACATTATATAAATGACAGCCCACTTCATAAACGATTGAATATGAGTCTTGAGTCATCTGTACAGGCTCACTACAGGCCTCTGAGCCTTAATCCTGCCCTGCTTCACTCAAGCACAGCAAAGACTGCTAAGTCGACCACTGTCAGTCAGCAACCAGACAGAGCTGGGATGCACTTCACACACTAGGAAATACAAGAAAAGGGTGGAAACCAGAGAGAGAGAAAAGCCTGACTCTTTCACAAAACACAACACATGACCCGAGTTGAAAGACATAACAGCCTGAATGGATTTGTATTGAATGACCATATGGAGGCCAGATTTGTAGCAGGGTTATAATCACATGAGTCAAATTACAATGTGGTGCAAGTGGTTTCATTTCAGGGTTGTGTGTGTGTGTGTGTGTGTGTGTGTGTGTGTGTGTGTGTGTGTGTGTGTGTGTGTAGAAAGATTCCTAGTCATGACTTTTGATTGACAGATGGATTGGCGGTGCGTGGGGGAGTTCTGCGTGACTTATAATGTAGCAACCCTTCTTATAATGTAGCAACCCTTCTTATAATGTAGCAACTCTTCTTATAATGTAGCAACTCTTCTTATAATGTAGCAACCCTTCTTATAATGTAGCAACTCTTCTTATAATGTAGCAACCTTTCTTATAATGTAGCAACTCTTCTTATAATCTGAGGCCCATCTGTCAACTCTATAGTGGGTTTTAAATATCTGTCCTTTATGACAACTTTGTGTTTGTTGAAATGTGCTGCAAAGTTGTTTTATGGTCTAAGTTACACACATGCTGTACATACAGGTCCAGTATATTACCATGCTGTACATACAGGTCCAGTATATTACAATGATGTGCATACAGGTCCAGTATATTACCACGCTGTACATACAGGTCCAGTATATTACCACGCTGTACATACAGGTCCAGTATATTACCACGCTGTACATACAGGTCCAGTATATTACCATGCTGTACATACAGGTCCAGTATATTATCACGCTGTACATACTGGTCCAGTATATTACCATGCTGTACATACAGGTTCCTTATATTATCACGCTGTACATACAGGTCCAGTATATTATCACGCTGTACATACAGGTCCAGTATATTACCATGCTGTACATACAGGTCCAGTATATTACAATGATGTGCATACAGGTCCAGTATATTACAATGATGTGCATACAGGTCCAGTATATTATCATGCTGTACATACAGGTCCAGTATATTATCATGCTGTACATACAGGTCCAGTATATTACCACGCTGTACATACAGGTCCAGTATATTACCACGCTGTACATACAGGTCCAGTATATTATCACGCTGTACATACAGGTCCAGTATATTATCACGCTGTACATACAGGTCCAGTATATTACCATGCTGTACATACAGGTTCCTTATATTATCACGCTGTACATACAGGTCCAGTATATTACCATGCTGTACATACAGGTCCAGTATATTACCATGCTGTACATACAGGTCCAGTATATTACCATGATGTACATACAGGTCCAGTATATTACAATGATGTGCATACAGGTCCAGTATATTACAATGATGTGCATACAGGTCCAGTATATTATCATGCTGTACATACAGGTCCAGTATATTACCACGCTGTACATACAGGTCCAGTATATTACCATGCTGTACATACAGGTCCAGTATATTACCATGATGTGCATACAGGTCCAGTATATTATCATGCTGTACATACAGGTCCAGTATATTACAATGATGTGCATACAGGTCCAGTATATTATCATGCTGTACATACAGGTCCAGTATATTACCATGCTTTACATACAGGTCATTATATTACCACAGTGTACATACAGTTCCAGTAAATTCACATGCAAACACATCTGTGCCTAATGACGCACACATACAGATGGTATTTGACATCAATCACCCTAATATCTTTCTTACATATGTTGCATACACAATGAACTGCTCAGAACACCTCAAAATCCCCATCCTAGGCCTTTTCAGATTAAGGAACAGAAGGAGAGAGAGTGGGAGGAAGGAGAGAAGGAGAGCGAGTGGGAGGAAGGAAAGGAAGGAGAGGAAGGAGAGGAAGAGGAGGAAGAGGAAGAGGAGAAAGGGGAGTCCCTAAAGGAAGCTCTCTGCCTGCTGTCTGCCACAGAGGATGATCACCACCACTAGCCTGCTTCAATCTCGGTAACACTTTATTTGGATAGTCTGTAGAGCATCTACAGATGGACTATCAGTTACATTTCAACTAACTATCTACTAACCCTAAGCCTAGCTCTAAACTTAACCCTTATCCTAACCCTAAACTTAACCCTTACCCTAACCCTTATTCTAAACCTAACCTTAGCAACCAGTTGCTTATCAACAGATTTGTTGATAGAATGACAATCTCTAGAGCATCTACAGATGGACTATCTGGACTACCCAAATAAAGTGTGAACTCAATCTCATACTTCAACATGTTCCACCCAGACAGATCACAACTACCCTAAGTGTCTGAGAACCTAATGAATTGTTCCGTACTATACCAGATCTGGAGCGAGAAGGAAGAAAAGACAACTGGAGATCCAGCAGATTTTTCTAATTAAAAGCCTGGCTATGCTGCCCCAGCCAAAAGCCACAAATAACAACCCTCCAGCAGCAGAGAATTAGGAACCATTTTGTGTTTGCCCTAAAAAAAAAAAAGGAACAGGAGAGGAGAGGAGAGGAGGAGGATGCAGCTTACACCAGGGACCACCAACACAGTGGGCTAGCGACAGCATATTCACCACACAGCCGACTGGGTGGCATAGACCTATAATACAGATATGAACTACAGCAGAGGGCAGAGGGCAGAGGAGAGAGAGAGAGAGAGAGAGAGAGAGAGAGAAGGAAGGAAGGGAGACAAGGAGGTGAGAGTTTGGATAGAAAGATAAGCAGGAGACAAGGCGGGAAGAAGGAAGTGAAGAGGAGTAGGAAAGAGAAGCAGACACACAAACATACTAGTCCACCCTGCCTCGTACACCAAGGTGGCACGGGAGAGCAGGATAGTTGTGTGTGTGTGTGTGTGTGTGTGTGTGTGTGTGTGTGTGTGTCAAATGTTTTTTCCATCGAAAGAGGCTGATCTGAACCAAATACCCTCCATCTACAAATCACACTAGACCTGGGTAGTATCTGGGTAGAATCAAACCCCATAGTACGTGGTCCGATATGCAGAGCTACTTTTCCTTCCTACAGTTCTGTCAATCTGTCTTTCCTATAAGAAGTAAATGGCTGGTGCTGTTTGTTGACCTGGAAACTGGGGTTTGTGACTGATATGTGGTAGAGATGGGTATGTGCGTGCAAACACACACACACACACACACACACACACACACACACACACACACACACACACACACACACACACACACACACACACACACACACACACACACACACACACACACACACACACACAGATTGATATGTGTTGGATCGGTTAAGGGGTGAGTGAGGGTGAAGTAATGACATCTGGCTGTCTTCTGTGACATCATGTAGGGAGGCTAAATATAGCAGAGAAAATAGGGCTATTTGGACTTTAATTTTTTCCTGCTTTTGTTGTGGTCCTATTTCTAGCTATGAGATCATTGGAAACATTTGGTGCATCACATCTCTAAAAGTAATAGAAGAGAATCTGGGACCATATGGGTAAAATGTCTCTGAGTGCTGATGTAGGATCAGTTTTTTATATCATAATGAATAAGATTATATGGACAAGGGGGACCTGATCCTAGATCAGTATTTCTATTCTGTGACGCTTTTTGAATACAGGTCCTGGGTAAGAACATTGCGGATGGAAGGATTTTACTTAGTCCCTATTTACACTTATGTGGTAAGAATGGAATTTTTGCACTTACTTCAAAGAGTTCTAAACTACCTGGTACTTAACGGCACATAGGAGTGGTTGTTTCAGTAAAACACAAAGATCCAAATGTAATTATAGGTAATTATGATGTAATTTCTCAGTAACCAGGTAAATCAAAGCCACTCTTTGTCACCACCATCACCATTGTTAAACTCTCTTTCTCTCGGTTACTCTCCAGATGTTCCCTTTACCAAACACATCTTTCTCTCGTTCACTTGATTCCCTGTCCTCTACTAAACTCCTTTCTAGCACCATCATCTGTGTCCTTGTTCTCCTGAAACTCAGAAGCTCCACACAAACACTTGCACCCACATGCACACGCTTTCTCTCTCTCTCTCTCTCTCTCTCTCTCTCTCTCTCCCCATCTATCCCTTCCTCCCTCCATCTCTCTCGTTCTCTGTGGATGCATGGCTGAAGTGTGAGCTCATAGGCCTTCTGGGTGGCACTCCTGCTATATGTCACTATCATCTGCTGCCATGAGGGGGGTCCCCTTTTCCAAATACACACTCCTTCATATCGCCAGACATGCGCGCACAGGGGCCTTTAAAACACAGTGCAGACTTGCGTTTTAATGGGGAGCACGGGTGACGCGCACACACACACACACACACACAGTTAAACAGAGGCAGGGAACGGGGAGAAGAGAAAGGTATAATTGATTAAAAGTCCAATATGATGGTGTGTGCCAGGAAAAGCAAACTGCTCAAAGAGATGACCAATGATGGAACGTGGAGAGGTTTTGTGTGTTCCGATGCTCAAGCAATCCAATAACACTAGGATTTATAACAGGAGATCAAATGCTCCAAAACACATGTCCATCCATCCCCAAAACTCAATGACTCCCATCTACAAATGCATGTATTAATAGTAGCCCTATGCAGTATCCACTGATGGTTTAAACTAAAGTGAGTAATATGAGCGTGTTAACGCTGTGTGGTAACGCTGACATGGGTCTTTCTGCAATGGAGAGCAGACATATGGTAAACACTATAGTCAAAGTCCAAGACAAAACGAACTATGCAGCACACAGAATATATAGACACATACAAGTATAGGCTACATTAAAGTAAACAACGGCACATTACACTCAATATAACAATGTGATGTTTAATGTAGGCTGGATGTCCCTAGATGCATTTGATGAATCGTGTAACAAAATTACAGAACAAGCAGATGTTTCATAACTTATTTAGCGTGCAGGATTTGGAACTGTAGCCCTTTATAATACGAAGGCGTTCGTGTTGACTGTGGAATGCCTTCTTCATAACACATGTAGGGATGGGAGTCCACGCACAGATTCACACACACACACACACACACGCACGCATGCAGAGAAACTCGAGTGAGAGATGAAGAATGGGCATATGTGTGTGTGCACTGTGAGATCTTGCATATACATTACAGATTTTTAAACAATTGGTGTGGAAATCAAATCACACGTTGACACGAAGAGTAAAATAAAATAAACTCAATGATGTCGTCACATTTAAACGGTTTCCACTCGCGTGCACAAACAGGTGAAGCTCATATTTTCTGCCACGCAGGCATGGCCACATGTAGCATAAATTAAGCTACTGAGTGTAACAATTTTAAATGGTCATATGTAAAATTATAACGCCAGTCAATCAAACCAAATATTGTCAAATTAAAACAAACAAAAAGACCAGGCACCTTTCAAAACAAAAGGTTATTGAAAGCTCGTGTTTTTATTGTTCAGGGCTCCACATTGTTTGCGCTCCAAATATTTTGTGTTATTGATTCCACAGTGTAGGAAAATACACTTCGCCTTAAAGATAAATAAGGCAAAATATAACATTTTCAAAGTATAGAGATTACATTTGCCACTGGCATGATTGGCACATATGGGAGATTATGCTAATTCTGAGAGGTTCTACGTCAGTGAATCAAGACACGTTGTATAATACATTTGATATAAATGCTCAATTACAAAAAGTTTTTTGCTATGATTTTTATATTTTTTTATTAAGTGTTGTTTTCAACATTGCAATTAATGATAAGTTGCCAAATGTCGTTAAAAATCAACTGAAAATATGTCATTATAAAGTGCTTATTTACACAAAATATAGGCCTCAAACATTTATATAGCAAAACATATTTTTGGGGTTGGCCACTAACATTTTGTTAGAAATTGACTCAATTGACACATCTACAAAACATACATTTAAAAAAAAAATTGTTTAATTGAATAGATACAAATCTATGACAAGTGGTTTTCCCTGATGAATCCACGTCAATACAGAAAACACTATTGATTAAGCTATTTGTCACCAAGTTGCTGCAAGAGTTCATTTGCTTCACGGCTGGAGTTGGGGAGAGCGCGCAGTTTGTGGTACTCCGGATGAAAGCTCAAGAGATGCGGAGCGCCCACCGAATGGAGCGAAGCCGGGGACAGAAATGAAGATCCGGAGACCAAAGCTTGGGCCACTGAGGAGGATGAGCGGCGCGTCGTTTCGAAATTCTCAAAGCTAAGAGACGGAGGTGGAAGAAACGTCTTTTGGACAACGTTTGAATTCCTTGATAAAAGTGAGGAGAGCGCGGGCAAGATGCTGCTCACTGGTGGGATGCTTTGGTTAGAAACACAATGATGTTCGATGCCCAAGTGACGGTACAATTCCAAACCGGGTACCTGAAAATGACACGGCCCTATCCCGTGCGCCCCGTAGAAGGAGAATCCAGGGAGCACGCTGCTGCGCTCGAGCGGGCACCGGGTGTCCATCATCCCAAATCGGTAATTCTGCCGTTTGAAACGTTTCCTCCGCCGTAGGAAGCTCCCGTTCTCGAACATATGAGACGACATAGGGTCTAACGTCCAGTAGTTCCCCTTCCCGGGGTTACCGGGCTCCCGGGGCATTTTGACGAAGCAGTCGTTGAGGGACAAGTTGTGACGGATGGAGTTCTGCCACGCGGGGAACTTCTCCCGGTAATACGTGAAGCGCTGGCTGATGAAGTCACATATCTCCGAGAGAGTCAGTCTTTTCTTCGGGCTCTGGAGGATTGCCATGGTGATAAGAGCGATGTAGGAGTACGGAGGTTTCACCGAGGCAGCGCTTTTCCCTGTGCACTTTGGCGTAAAGTCACCCTCATCCTCCGTATCCTTCGCTGGCTGTTTTGGAGACAAGGACGCAGTGCTTTGCTGCTCCAAATCGGCCCCGTCTTCTTTGGTCAAAGATACATACACCTGGTTCCGTGTAGCTTTGTTCCCTTTTCCCTCCACGTCGATATCTGCTCTCTCCATGAGCTCGAGCTCGACTTCCAGGGTCATAATCCTCTCGCGCGTTCCGGTGCCACCTGCAATCGCCTACAGGCGAGACGAGGAGCCTCGAGTCGGACACCAGCCAGAGCCGACACACGCGACGGGCCTGCCTCCTGCCTTTTCGCTTTTCATTTACAAAAAGGAAAAAAAAAGAAAACCCAGCTGCACCAAAATAATTTTTCACCCCCCCCCTGCTCCTTCTCTTCAGTCCTGAAAATAACTACGACAAAGACTTACTAAAGTAAACATCCATCACAAGCAGTCACAACAATCATTAGGCCTGCAGAAGTGTTTTTGATCTTTGGAGAAATAACGTATGGAATAAAGAATAGGCCTAACGTATGGAATAAAGAATAGGCCATTAGACAACATTAATGTCCAACACACAATGGCACATTAGGACATAGGCTACACTTAATAGTCTTTGGGGCTTGTCATTATACACTCAATAAAAATGCACTTTGTTGTACTCAAATCAGAAGCCTGATTGTAACATCATTTGCACTACCTCTGCTGAAATACAACGGTGTATTATTTTCTGATATGTTACGGTTGATGGGTGAACTATTGTCAGTCTTCTTCGATACATTTTACAGATAACAGGACTCAAGAATATATCCCGTTTTCCCATTTATAAAACCACCATTGAATACCAACAGCCCTTTATTTTAATAGAATCGGTCTACCACAACAAATGCCAATCCTACCCAGTTCTCTATTCATAGCAACCTTTTATGATGGCTTTTATTTTAGTCGAGTGTAAAATATGGTTAAAAATGTATTGTTTTCTGAAAGGAGAAATTAATGAAGAAGCACTGAACTGGAGAGCTAGGACAAAATTGCTTCGGTGACAGTTTGCACGTGCTGCGCTTTTTTTTAACGTGTGGTATCTTTGCAGTAATGCATACACATTGTAAGGGCGTTAAAGACACTAGCTAACTCGATATTGTATAGTCAATTAAAATTCATAATGTATTAGCCATTCTTTCCATTTTGTTTATAGCCAGCTATAACGAATATTATTTAACTAAATGTTATGATTAGTATAGGCTACTTATCTATACATGTGAAAGACAAGCTGGCAGTAGCCAGATTTTATTTTCAAACTGGTCTATAATAAACACTTCATGACAATTCCAATATTTCCAGCAGGTTCCAAAATCAGTCGATAATGCAAGTATGTGGCCAAACACATGGCAAATACTGTGTGGCTATTATGTCAGAATGGATTATGCACTTTTCTGATTTGAAAGACATCGGCAGAAGAAAAGAGCCGTTTCACTACAGGCACAAAAATAATGCCCAGCCCAGGTCATGTATTCAATCTTGCTGCAGGAGTGTCTGCTATTAAACTTGCCTCTTTCTTATTTTGATAAATTTTAAAGTCCCACTAATTGCATTTAATTTGAGCATAGAAACACCCCTGAAGTAATTCTCACTAATCAGTTTGAATATGGTTCCGCATCAATTCATATCCCTCATTCTAAACCAAGTTGTAGGCACACACTTTCAGAGGGTTGGGAGATAAAATGAAAACAACCTGGATAAGATATGTTAACAAGAATCTTACTCACACAAAACCCAAAAGTGTAGTACACACTAACACAAACATTTATTTTTGACAGGAAACAGTCAAGATAAGGAATTGCTTCATCCCTAATCCAGACAGTTAATGCTAAGGCCTGTCCAGAAACAACCAAATATAAAAACAAATAAAAAAAACTAATACAAACTAAACAAGGACAACAGATAATATATCACTCAACTTAATTGAACTTAATGTAACATACAAACTGGATAACACCAAGGTCAAGCCTAGTAAACAAGGGGAGTAAACAGTCCAAAATGGTTACCTATTCCCAGTAAAGCAGGGCACTGTCTTTGGCCAGAGCAATGGGTCCTTAGTCCCTATAGTGCACTACCTTTGGCCAGAGACTCCCAATTTCCTGTATAGTGCACTACTTTTGTCAGAGTCGTTTCAGACACAGACAGTCCATTGTCAACAGACACAGCCTCCAAGCAAGAGACTGTTATTCTATTGAACTCTTCCTTCCTAAAGTGACTAGCGCACGCTACAGTGGTAAAAGCAGCCAGACCAGCCAGACAGGGACTCACCATGGCTCAGCAAACACCGTGACCCACTATGACAGTATGATGTAATCAATAATCAAATAACTTCAAGAGTCGCAAAGTCAGGAGGTGTGGCTAATTACCATGTACCTGGAGGGGATTGTCTGTGGTATCAGTGTCTAGGACTGTGTTCCCTTCCGTACAAGGCAGAGTGCTTGCGGTGGGACGTAGCCAGCCGTGATAAGTTTCCACATTTGAAGCAGCGAGAGTTGGAGTTGCCCTCCTTCCTAGGGATGTGCCAACACTGCAGACAGCGTACCTTGTACTTCTTATACCTGAGGAGTAAGTAGACATGGAGGAGAATAACAGTGGATATACAGTTGAAGTCGGAAGTTTACATACACCTTAGCCAAATACATTTTAACTGAGTTTCACAATTCCTGACATTTAACCCTTGTAAAAATGCCCTGTCTTAGGTCAGTTAGGATCACCACTTTATTTTAAGAATGTGAAATGTCAGAATAATAGTAGAGAGAAGGATTTATTTCAGCTTTTGTTTCTTTCATCACATTCCCAGTGGGTCAGAAGTTTACATACACTCAATTAGTATTTGGTAGCATTGCCTTTAAATTGTTTAACTTGGGTCAAATGTTTCGGGTAGCCTTCCACAAATTTCCCACAATAAGTTGGGTGAATTTTGGCCCATTCCTCCTGACAGAGCTGGTGTAACTGCGTCAGGTTTGTAGGCCTCCTTGCTTGCACATGCCTTTTCAGTTCTGCCCACAAATTTTCTATAGGATTGAGGTCAGGGCTTTGTGCTAGCCCCTCCAATACCTTGACATTGTTGTCCTTAAGCCATTTTGCCACAACTTTGGAAGTATGTTTGGGGTCATTGTCCATTTGGAAGACCCATTTGCGACCAAGCTTTAACTTCCTGACTGATGTCTTGAGATGTTGCTTCAATATTTCCACATAAATTTTCCTACCTCATGATGCCATCTAATTTTTGAAGTGCACCAGTCCCTCCTGCAGCAAAGCACCCCCACAACATGATGCTGCCACCCCCGTGCTTCACGGATGGGATGGTGTTCTTTGGCATGCAAGCCTCCCCCTTTCTCCTCCGAACATAAAGATGGTCATTATGGCCAAACAGTTATATTTTTGTTTCATCAGACCAGAGGACATTTCTCCAAAAAGTACAATCTTTGTCCCCATGTGCAGTTGCAAACCGTAGACTGGCTTTTTTATGGCGGTTTTGGAGCAGTGGCTTCTTCCTTGCTGAGCGGCCTTTCAGGTTATGTCGATATAGGACTCGTTTACTGTGGATATAGATACTTTTGTTCCAGTTTCCTCCAGCGTCTTCGCAAGGTCCTGCTGTTGTTCTGGGATTCATTTGCACTTTTCACACCAAAATACGTTCATCTCTAGGAGACAGAACGCGTCTCCTTCCTGAGTGGTATGACGGCTGCATGGTCCCATGGTGTTTATATTTGCGTACTATTGTTTGTACAGATGAACATGGTACCTTCAGGCGTTTGGAAATTGCTCCCAAGGATGAACCAGACTTGTGGAGGTCTACCATTTTTTTCTGAGGTCTTGGCTGATTTCTTAAGATTTTCCCATGATGTCAAGCAAAGAGGCACTGAGTTTGAAGGTAAGCCTTGAAATACATCCACAGGTACACCTCCAATTGACTCAAATGAAGTCAATTAGCCTATAAGAAGCTCCTAAAGCCATGACATAATTTTCTGGAATGCTGTTTAAAGGCACAGTCAACTTAGTGTATGTAAACTTCTGACCCACTGGAATTGTGATACAGTGAATTATAAGTGAAATAATCTGTCTGTAAACAATTGTTGGAAAAATTATTTGTGTCACGCACAAAGTAGATGTCCTAACAGACTTGCCAAAACTATAGTTTGTTAACAAGACATTTGTGGAGTGGTTGAAAAACGAGTTTTAATGACTCCAACCTAAGTGTATGTAAACTTCCGACTTCAACTGTAGGTCACACTGATTGATGGCCTTACGTTGTCCTTCAGGTCCTACTTCTGCTCACATATAGGGTTATGCGATATTGTGGTCATCAAACCATATATGTCACTGTCACCATTTACTATAACCACAGGGTCAGAGTTCATGGCCATGTAACCTGACCAGGAGAAACTCTGCGCCATAACGATGTGATTGATAATGCACTGTATTTAATTCTACTCACCTTATTCCACAGGCGTTACACAGCGGGGTCCCGTCCTCAGCATCTCGCCACAGAGGAGTCTTCGTGGTGCAGCAGGAGGCACAGATCTTATTCTCTGATGGGGAGAAAGGAGTGGCTATCAGTACAAACAAATAGGCCTTGTGTCATAATCCTCCTAAATGTGTTGTAGAATAATGAAGTGACATGTTTCAATGACTCAGTATGCGGCTTCTCTTTCATTCGGTTTTCTTTCTAGGTGCACGGTGAGTGTGAGTGCCAAAGCACAACCTGATCTTGCAACCCTGCCCTTAACACTGTACACTACGCTACTCATTAAAGTCTTAGGATGTTTACACAGCAGTTTCCTAAAATACCTCCTCTAAAACTCCCCCTCATCAAATGTATTCCACCTGTCTATGGTTCTAGTTAAAGTGTTGGATTTGTGTTGTAATGGTACCCCCTCCTGGATTACTTGAGTAGAAATAGTTGTACACAGAACATCCAGTCCCTGCAAATAACCTCTCATGAAACTTTTTCTAAGAGTGTAGTGTTCTGCCTATTTCTACAGTGCTGGTATTGTTTTGTGTAGTAGTGGCGCCCCCTCCTGGTGAAGTGTGGTAGAGATTGGTAGTCACTGGAGGAGGGGTCGCTCTCTTCAGAGCTGCTGGTCCTCAGGGAACTCTGGGATGAACGGGACCTGCCTGCTCTCCTCGGTGACCTCCTGGTCGGACCACTAGAGATCTCTTCACTAGGACACACACACACACACACACCTTTATAAAGCGGTTTGTTTGTAGAGAACATTGTGAGATATTTTACAACAATATACTGGTTAGGGAAATTTGTGACAAATTGAGTTTCATATAATACTTTTTATTACCTAAGGGAGAAAGAGCAAAGCATACTCTGACATCAACCATACCTGTACTTCTTGGAGGTGAATAGAAGGCGACACTGCTCCCTGCTGTCGTCCAGCTCAGTCTGCATCCGGAACGTCACTCCCTGGAAGTCTGGGTCGCCAACATCCACACTCCGGCTGGGATGGAGCTGCTTCCTGGGGGCCTTGGTGGACCTCCGCATGGGGTTAGACGGAGAGGGAGACTGGGGGGCTGGGGGGATAGTGGCCAATGTCATTCTCCATGTCCATGCACCGTTGGGTGAGGTCCAATGGAGAGTCTGTAATAACACTGGTATCTTGTACTGTGTCTGTGTTCTCTTCCATGCAGCTTTCGTTGAGCTCGGCTTTGATGCCTGATAAACTGGCATCTTGTACTGACTTTGCGTTCACAATCACAGACCTTGCTTCACCGCTCAATATGAGCAACATAGTATTATGAGGGGAGTTTGGGGGTGGTGGCATGTCTTCCTTGGGGTCAAAGGTGGAACATATGTTTGAGTTGAAGTCCAGGGTCATGTTAAGGTTCAGCTCTTCTGGGCCTGGATGTATGCACGTCATGGTGTCTACGGAGGGAGATGACAGACTTGCTGCATTCTTAATTGTAGCTACTTTGTGGGCAAGCGGTTGCCCAAACAGGTTTATATATGACACAGACGGATGTTTAACTGACAGCCCGCCTTTTGCCTCAGGACGGGCCTCCTTCACTGTGTTGTCTTCTTGGACTAAGGCACAGGGGACCTTTCTGCTTTCTTCACTCACAGACAATCCATCACCGTTAAGACAAAATGTGACTACCGTTTCCTTGTTGGTCGCAACCTCAGGGTCTGAAGTTCCCACACAAGGTTTAGTTCTGTAGCTGCCGTTGACATCCGGTGATGTCTGAGAACTGGTACCTGGACTTGTGGGTGAGCAATAACCACCTCCACCCAACTCACCCATCTCTCCCCTGGACCTGACATGAGGATGGGGAGAACCCCTTCTGGTAGTGACTAGAGTGGGCCACACAGGGACAGTGTTCTTACTGCACCCCACACCTTCAGGAGGATGATCGTCAGAGTCTATAGGAACCAACTGAGCCCTAGCTGAGGCCCCCTCCTCTTGGTCGTCTGACTGGAGGAGTCTCTCACACTGCATGTTGATCAGGCTCATCAACTCCCATGGACTGCTGCTACTCTGACGGCTGGGCAGGACTGAGTTTGTATGTCTCCTACATTGTTCTAAGTCATCTTTTGGCTTGTTATGAAGGCTCGTGAGAGAGGAATTGTGCTGAGGAGCATAAGGTCTATGATCAGACACTTGATCCTTTTTAGACCTTTCATTTGATACAGGTGAAGTCTTAGGCTTTGAGTCTATGGAGCTGTTGTGGACAGGGGTGGGAGTTGCTAGCTTGGTGGCTTCTTGGATGAGGTAGAGGATGGTGGACTGGGTCACCTGAAGAAGAATAAAAGAAAGAAGAAGACTCAACCACACACAGAGATAATATTGACCCACCTCACGCACAGCACACACACCTGCTGGCCCTCCTGGGTGTCCGGATCTTCCATGGTCCCTTGGCTGCCTGGTCTGTAGGTGGCTCCTGTGCTCATGTCGACGTGCCCATCTTGTGGAAAGGAAACAATTGGAAAGTGTTTACAATACTATTAAGTGACAATACAGGTTTGAATGTAAATACAGTATAATTTATTGTAAAAGTTGAATACAGTACCAGTCGAAAGTTTGGACACACCTACTCATTCAAGGGCTTTTCTTTATTTTCACTATTTTCTACATTGTAGAATAATAGTGAAGACATAAATACTATGAAATATCACACATGGAATAATGTAAAAAAAAAAATAAAAAAAAAAGTGTCAACAAATTAAAATACATTTTATATTTAACAGCTTTGCACACTCTTGGCATTCTCTCAAACAGCTTCACGATGTAGTCACTTGGAATGCATTTCAAGTGCCTTATTAAAAGTTAATTTCTGGAATTTCTTTCCTTCTTAATGTGTTTGAGTCAATCAGTTGTGTTGTGACAAGGTAGGGGTAGTATACAGAAGATAGCCCTATTTGGTAAAAGACCAAGTCCATATTATGGCAAAAAAAACAGCTCAAATAAGCAAAGAGAAACGACAATCCATCATTACTTGAAGACATGAAGGTCAATCAATACGGAAAATTTCAAGAACTTTGAAAGTTTCTTCAAGTGCAGTCGCAAAAACCATCAAGCGTTATAATGAAACTGGCTCATGAGGACCACCACGGGAAAGGAAGACCCAGAGTTACCTCTGCTGCAGAGGATAAGTTCATTAGAGTTAACTGCACCTCAGATCGCAGCCCAAATAAATGCTTCACAGCGTTCAAGTAAGACTCATCTCAACATCAACTGTTCAGAGGAGACTGCGTGAATCAGGTCTTCATGGTCGATTTGCTGCCAAGAAACCACTACTAAAGGACACCAATAAGACGAAGAGAATTGCTTGGGCCAAGAAACACGAGAAATGGACATTAGACCGGTGGAAATCTGTCCTTCGGTCTGATGAGTCCAAATTTTAGTTTTTTGGTTCCAACATTTGTGTCTTTGTGAGACGCTGAGTAGGTGAATGGATGATCTCCGCTTGTGTGGTTCCCACCGTGAAGCATGGAGGAAGAGGTGTGATGGTGCTTTGCTGGTGACACGGTCTGTGATTTATTTAGAATTCAAGGCACCAGCATGGCTACCATTCAGCAGTGATACGCCATCCCATCTTGTTTGCGCTTAGGGGGTCTGTCATTTGCTTTTAAACAGGACAATGACCCAAAACCCACCTCCAGGGTGTTTAAGGGCTATTTGACCAAGAAGGAGAGTGATGGAGTGCTGCTTCACCCGACCTCAACCAAATTTAGACGGTTTGGGATGAGTCTGACTGCAGAGTGAAGGAAAAGCAGCCAACAAGTACTCAGTATATGTGGAAACTCCTTCAAGACTGTTGAAAAAGCATTCCAGGTGAAGCTGGTTGAGAGAATGCCAAGAGTGTGCAAAGCTGTCATCAAGGCAAAGGGTGGCTATTTGAAGAATCTCAAATATATTTTGATTTGTTTAACCCTTTTTGGGTTACTACATGATTCCATGTGTCATTTCATAGTTTTGATGTCTTCACTTTATTCTACAATGTAGAAAATAGTAAAAATAAACATTAAACTTGAATGAGTAGGTGTTCTAAAACTTTTGACCGATATATATATATATATATATATATATATATATATATACACACACACACACACACACACACACACACACACACACACACACACACACACACCCTTCGTAAATAAAAACAAATACAAATTGCAATAAATGATTACACATAATAGTTGATTTCATTATACTATAATAATTCAAGTTAAAAAGACTGTAAAGTAGCCTATTAGTAGCCTACTACTGTTAACTTCTAGAACAGTCTGAATTAGCTGTCAAAATCAAATTAGCTTCGTGAGGAAGGCTAGAATTAAATGGCCCGACAAATCTTTGAAAGTCTTTAGCAAATAATGAGTAAGCCTACAATGACAGGCTAACTTCGTGTTAGTTAGAATATTGATACACACTTACTTTGTCAAATTGTATCAATTTCTCCTCAAAACGTAAACATCTGCATTCTACTATTTGATAGAAGTTCAGAAAGAGGATGACATGTCTTGCTCGAGCTCAGTCTGAGGGCACGCTGAGGCCGTGCGTTTGAAAATACAAACTTTTCTGCCACACAATATCTCCACATCCTACCTTAGAAAAGATCAAGTATTCAAATAAAAAAATCGAATTATATGAGATCCCTGTGATCGATCGGATTAAATAGTTCTTGAAACTATCGAGCTCAATCTTTTGATTATATAATGCCCTGATCACGTCGTTGATCACGGTACAGACTCTTACCAAGGTGATCAGGGCAAACATGCAGACTCACCCTTGGTTTTCTCACTGAATCTGTCTTGAGAGAGATGCCAAGAGTTATTTCCCCAATTTGATCACTAGCTTCAGGAAATTGATAGTCACGTTGCCACAATGCACTTGTTGTTGGGCCTACAGGAGGCCACAGATGTCTGTGATTGAAGTTGATTGGCCTGCATAAACACATAAAAGTGTGGGTTGAGTGACTTGCGTTCGGGATTTTCACGAATTGTCGGCCTTGTGGCGCCTCGGTTTCTTCTATATAAAACGTTTTTATTTTTTTACATACAGGTAAATAGGCTACTGATGGTTTGTAAGAATAGTTATCCATTACAAAACACGTGAAGTGAGGTTCTTGTTACAAATTGTAGGCCTACTGTTGAGTTTGACTTGCGATGCTTTATCTTCAACCATTTAAAATGATCTCCCACACAAAACAAATACAATGTATCAGTATTTAGCAGTGACACATTGGCTGTTTAGACAGCCAGCCCAATTCTGATAATTCTTCACTAATTGGTGTTTTGACCCATCAGATCAGCTCGGGAAAAAGATTTGTGATGGGTCCAAAGACCAATTAGTTGGAAAAAATATCTGAATTGGGCTGCCTAAACGCAGCCATTTTAGCAGTGGTCTTCAACGTCAGTCCTTAAAGGGCCATAGGTGCTTTTCTTGACCTAGTATGATATTGCTAATTGGACGATTAAGCAATTGGTTTCCATTTCCTGGGTTTTGAGGATTAAAACTGCTCTCAAGGACTGGTGTTGAATACTGCACTTGTGGTGTTCAATTGCCTTCAGTGTGGTTTTTAAAAAGCATAGGGCTCAAGACAGACTAGTACAAACTTTTGGTATTTTTATTGCACAAATTTAAAATATACCATATATACATAATACACTTACATGTTTTGTGCGTATGTTAGAGAAATTCATTACAGTACAAGTGAAAGCATTCCAGGTTCGTAAAGGAGCCAACTAATACTGGATACAGGTGGTTTTGATGGACAGTTATGAGACTACTAATGGTGAAATGACAAGGCAAAGCATTACTGGGTATGGATGGACAGAAATGACTTGGGAATTGTACAAAATGCACCTGTCAGTGTAAAATGGATTAGGCTGCATTTTAACAGGCAGCCCAATCCTGATCTTTCAGCTTTGATGTGCAATTTTTTTTAAATCAAAATTAGGCTGCCTGTGTGAATGTAGCCCAAGTAACTCCTTGGCGTCATCAGTTATCTAACAGATTCAACCCTTTCCGCTCCAATCGATCTCAAGCTGCCCTCTGCTTACAAAACCTACTGGCAAAGCGCTACATCGAGACGGTTAATGATTCCTGACAGGCTTGATGTAGGGAAAGGGGCTTTGTGTTGTTGAGGGGATTGATGTAGGGAAAGGGGATTTCAGTGTTGTGAAGGGGCTTGTCAAGGTCTTGACTAGTCACCACATGCCTACAATCCCCCCCAATAAAACACCTAGAAACTGGCCATGAGTAGATATAATGGTGAAAGCTATGTATATGCACACAATGTTATTTAGCTGTATGCGAGTGCTGTTATTGTAGAGACATGACTATTTGGAAGCTCCACCTGAGGTGTGTATGTTGACCTTTGTAAATGAGTTGTAACATGGAATGTTCTGATCAAGGACACAAAGTTCTTTGCGTAGCAATGACGACAAGCCTTTCTGAAATGCTGACTCAGGTTACTATGAAACAAAGAACCGTTTGTGACATTGAATGGTTTGATAGACATTTCAATCTTGGCCTGAGAACTGTTCTATACACATGACATATTTATACATGAATGCTGAAAACCATCTAACTCTCCCACAATCAGCATTACTTTCAGTGTGAGCCAAATACAACACTTCAGAGGCTGGATTTACACAGGCAGCCCAATTCTGATATTTTTTCCACTAATTGGTCTTTTGACCAATCACATCAGGGGAGCGTTTTTCCGATCTGATTGGTCAAAGACCAATTAGTGAAAAAAATACATTGGGCTGTCTAAACGCAGCCAGTGACTGGTATATAGCTTTTGTCTTCGGTCACACAGTCATGTGAATATGTAAGAGCATTCTTGACTTGGGGGGGATCCTTAAAGCCTCTATCCCAGCTCACCTCTTTATACCTGCCGACAGTTCAAAGAATGCAACTCTCTCTCACGACTCAGTCCTGAGGGCCGTGTTCCAACATCCATACTAGCATACTACTTAGAATGCATGCCCAATACATTGCTTCACACTAAGTAGGGTGCTAGTGTGGGGTATAAACATCCATACTACTTAGCATCCATGCCCAATACATTGCTTCACACTAAGTAGGGTGCTAGTGTAGAGTCCTCAGTGTGGTTTGGGAACATGTCCGTCCACATAGAAGTTCCTGGTGACCTTAGGCAGGGTCAGCTCGATGCCCTCCAGCTCCGGGGTGAGGATGATCTGACAGCCAAGTCTGGAGTTCTCCTGTAGCGCTGGGGCCATGTCCAGCATGTCATCCTCTCTGGGATGAGAAGAATCAAATTGAAGCCATTGATTTGCATTGCATTATAAGAGTCAATCTTGTTGACAAAGAAGAAAGTTTTGGTTTTTACTGTATGTGTTTATTTGACAGGGTCAATGTACAACCATAAGACGTGCCATGACATGAGCTCTCATGGACTATGGCATATCTTATAATAAAACAATCTCATACCTTTCGTCAGGCTCTGGTAGCTTGTCGACATGGTTTCTGTTCACATACACGTGGCACGTTGAGCAAGCTAGTGACGCCTCGCAAGCTCCTTAAAATCACACATGGACAGGGAGAAAGAAACATAATGTAAGTGTGGCTCCCGAGTGACACAGCGGTCTAAGGCAGTCTGTCTCAGTGCTAGAGGCGTCACTACAGACACCCTGGTTCGAATCCAGGCTGTATCACAACCGGCCGTGATTGGGAGTCCCATAGGGCGGTGCACAATAGGCCCAGCGCCGTCCGGGTTTGGCCGGTGTAGGCCATCATTGTAAAATAAGAATTTGACTTGCATAGTTAAATAAAAAGTGTTTGTGAATACAATAATGGACAACTCAATCACCAAAGTTTGACGAATTCTCTCAGGACGTCATCACAAACCCTATTAACACTCACCTTCCAGTTCAATGTTGTGCCTATGGGCCAGGTACATTGCATTGTCTCCCACTTTAGCCTTCACTGGAATCCTCTTTCCTGATCTATCTATGTACACCACATTCACCCTAAGAGCAGATCAAAAACAACAATATTAAAAACTCATAGTTCACAAATGACAATGCAAGTGATAAATGCATGACGCACTCAAATGGCATTAAAGGCAAATCAGTAACAAAGCATGTATATATCCCCTTGAGTTTGTCTGCATAAGGGTTAGGGTCACTAACTTGACCATTTATGTACCGTAATGGAGTCAATAGCTAACATTACTCAATTAGCTAGCTAAATGATGCACTGGCAGAGTAGCTACTTACACATCTTCTTCGGGGTTTTCTGCACTTGCCTCACTTTGGTACAGACCTTCACAAATAAAATAGAGACATAGTTGACATTCAGTTCCAGATCCTCTTACGGATTGTCGGACTTACTGTACGACTTTGAGACCAACTTAGTTACAGAGAATTAGCAGCTTCGGAGATCAGTTACACAACGTATCAAACATTCTTAGCAACAGATGCCATTATTGCCTTGCTATGTTATTCACAATGTGGGTGCAATAAATAAATAAAATGATGTAATCTTTATTTAATTAGGCAAGTAAGTTAAGAACAAAGGATTATTTACAATGACGGCCTACACCGGTCAATTCCCAATCACGGCCGGTTGTGATACAGCTTGGAATCGAACCAGGGTGTCTGTAGTGACGCCTCAAGCATTGAAATGCAGTGCCTTAGACCGCTGCGCCACTCGGGATCCCTACTAATAGTGCCTAGTTACGATGTTCTTAGACATAGCTAACTAACTTGTTAGCAGCTGTCTAGCACTAAATTGATATACATGAATTGGTTTGATGGGAAGCTGAAAAATTAGCTAACGTTAGATAGAAATCCAAGTGTAGCTGCGTAAGTTAGCAACCGACCAACTCACCTCTGGATGTCTGCAAGTGTCGGTTCAACGTCCGAAAACGATCAACATTCGACGAACTAGCTATGCCATTCAAATAACTATTCAACCTTTTGAAAGGACATGTTCTACAATCTGGTATAACTCTAGAAAGTCTCAAAGTCAGCCCCACGCTAGACCGGACTCCAGCGGAGGCCGCCATGATTATGTTTTGATCACGTGAATGAAGGCAGCCAATAGAAAAGTAGCAATGACCTACGCATGTTTTGACTGTCTTCAGTTATTTGAGCGGCAGAGAGCGCTGTGCAACACACATTTATCGAACTATAAACAAAAATTGTCTGACACACAACCACCCACCCACCCACCGTCCATCCCTCCCTCCCTCCCTCCTTTTCTGCCCCCTGGGCCAATTCAACAGTCTCAGGGGTACACATCCTCAGCCTAGAAATGTCCATTCGAGACATGACTAACAAATAACTGTTTCTCAGTTAATGTTAGCATCTAGGGAGTCTTCACCTGTGTGCCTGTGGATTCCATTAGGGGCCAGGAAGTGTCCTCCTTGAGCCCTCGGGTCGTCAGCTGCGGCTCTGTAAGGGTGTGGTGGGTGGAGGACCGTTAAACTGTTACACACATGACCTGCAGATGAAATGGCCTCTAGCTGCGAGCCTGTCCCCTCTTGCCATTCTTGTGGTGACTTGAGTGTGTGTGTGTGTGTGAGCGCATAAGTGTGTCAATATTATCTCAGCTCTCCCTTGGTTTCTCAGCATTGGGTTGAATGTCCTCCGATGGGAAAGCCATGCTTGTCTTACTTCAAGCTCAAACACACACACGCTCACACGCAGACACACTCGCACACACGCTCACACACCAGTGTACGTTCCCCTCTCTCTCCCCAGAGGCAGGCCTGGGTTTACCTTTCTTCCTCAGCAGTGGCCTGGGTGTGTTAGGTTTGTGGAGCCCACTGAGAAGTCTCCAGTTCTGTCTGGGGCTGTGTTCTGATACTCTGATATTCCCAGGTCTTTCCACCCAGGACAGGCCATCGGGGATAGAGTTGTAACTTGAAAATGTGAAACTCTATACACTCGATCATAGTTGGTGTGTGTACGTGCACGTGCGCGCCTGTTAGTGTGTATGCATTTGTTATCGAAGACTTTGATGTTCAAATATCTACTGATGATGGTCATCCACACCACTTTGCATCATACTGTCATCCTGGGATATTTGATGGCCTCTAAAAGAGAGTGTGTTGGCAAAAGGGCAAGTCAGAACATGTCTTCTGAACACAATATTTCATGTCATCTCATCATCTCATCTTTATCTCATGTTTGCAGCTGCTCTGTGTATGCCTGAGTGAATGTAGACTTGTGCAAGACAAGCAGTATCGGGACTCCTTTCTTTTCAGGTCGTTCAGACGGCACACAAACCTCAACCTGTCCAAGCGACGTGAGTAATAAAGAACAGGTTACTATGTGCCCCAATGCCCTGAAAGCCTCTGTCTGCATGGGAACGCAAGAATATCTGTGAAATTAAACTGCAAAATATGGGAGAGGATTTTGGTGAGTAGCCTATCGGTTAAGAGCATTGGGCCAGTAACCGAAAGGTTGCTGGTTCGAATCCCCCAGCCGACTAGGTGCTTCCCTTGAGCAAGGCACTTAACCCTAATTGCTCCTGTAAGTCACTCTAGATAAGAGCATCTGCTAAATGACTACAATGTCAAATGTAAACCACATCTGAATAGAGGTTTGGATTGTTTCTTGATTTGTTTGATAGCTTGAGCCTAGATTTGATGGTGTGTGATGTCCCTGAGACATTTGCACACTGGTTATGTGAGATTTTGATGGTGTGTGATGTCCCTGAGACATTTGCACACTGGTTATGTGACATTTTGATGGTGTGTGATGTCCCTGAGACATTTGCACACTGATTATGTGACATTTTGATGGTGTGTGTGAATCGTGCCTGTGCTTTCTGCAGGTGTTGATTGTTATGGTCAATTAACATCTTTCTGATCTCTGTGGCATTGTGACATTGATGTGAGGATTCAGAGATATCTTTACTCTATGGTTTGTGCTATACATTCCATGCCTTATGTGTGGAATAACGTGGAAAGCTGTCACAATCATTGAACCCATTCACTCTCCCAAACGTTTATAGCCACATTCTTACCAACTGAGGCACATGGACCACGGCTCTGCTAACCCACAGACTTCAGTAGTAAGGGTTATGCTTGGTTTGTTTGTAGTTTGTGAGTCGTTGGTGTGCTACCAGTGTCTGGCCAAGTAATAGACAGTGTTGACTCGTGACTGTGAACCTTTTGAAACTGTTAACCTTTGACCTTTCAACCTGAGTTAGAGAAACAGAGGGCTGACGGGGTTGAATAACAAATAATTTCAAAGACCCTACACATCAAGGAAGCCATCGCTCAGTCCTGATGGTGTTTGTTTTCTTTAATCTTTGGAGAAACACATTTAAAAACATATTAATCAATATCAAATTGATGAACCTTTTCGTTTCATGTTGTTGGATTCAATTGAACTACTTCTAACTTTGATGGGTGAACTTTAAATGAACCCTAATTAACATACCTATATCAATAGATGCATTCATTGAACAATCCTACTACAGTACATCCCAACGTGTCAATCACAGAAAGCCACAGCAAGCCAAGTTGCCATGGTAGACTGACCTGTCAATCACTTTACCCAGTCTGACACACAGAACACAGATACACCCTGGGAGTATCAGCCAGCCCAAGGCCCTCCCCTGTTGTCATGACAGCAGGATGATTGATGGTCTCTCTGGGGAGTGGGGATGGGATATCTTCGTAGTGTTGAAAGGTAGGAGGTGATAAAAACTTAGCGGAGTTGGAGGTGTGATGAGTTGGGGATTTGGGGGTGGATAGGGAGTGGGGGTCCAGCCTCGATCTGTTTCAGGGACATTTGGTGACCCCAGTTGAGCTGGTGAGTTTAAGGTGTGGTGGTGGGGGGTATATTTTGATCTGTCTCAGGGACTTTCCGTGACCACTAGTTGAGGTGGTGAGTTTGGTGGAGTTACGGGAATGAGGGGGTTATGTCTTGATCTGTTCGCAGGGACGTTTGGTGACCCCAGTTAACCTAGTCTGACTAGTCAAGGTTCAGACTGGAGGCCTGTGAGACGTTGGATAGAAAGTTCCATAGGGATTACAAAGTGTTAACACCATGATGAACTGGGCCCTGTTTCACTTCACATGCGGCTGTACTCTACAAATATATGGGTTCATAATGGTAGTATGGGTTCCTGTAATACCATTGAACGTTTTAACACTCAAGTTTTTAAGCAACCTCTAAAAAGCTGCATAGGTAACTGATTATAAGTTGGCACACATTGATGAGGGGGAGTCATGAAAGGAGAAAAACAGGCTGCAAACTGGTTGACCCAATGAAGTGTTCGCCCCAGCAAGTGCGAACTAGAACAATTCCTCCCAACTACAGTACGATTTTTCATCTGACCACTAACATTTTCCTCCTAACCACCAGACCAGACCCCATATTGCATTCAGAAGAGAGAGAGGGGAGGATATCCAACATTGACACACACAGCTAAACCAACACACACTGCCTGGACTGGACCCGGTTGCATGAGCACACTCGCCAACTTGGCAATAGTCTCCCATCTTCACATAACAACAAACTCCCTTGCTCCTTGGTGTTACGTTAGTGTGTGTGCGGTCCGCTCAGTCTGTCTCTCTTTGCTCTTTTTTTCTGACATTGTTTTATCTGCATGCCCAACTCACTATGGATTATGGGCTTCATCCCAAATGGCGTCCTATTCCCTATATAGTGCACTACTTTTTACGGGGCTCTGGTCAAAATAAGTGCACTATGTAGGGAATAGGGTGCCATTTGGAAGAGATCTATGGTTTCTTCCTCTCCAAACCACAGCTATGTTCCTTACTGCCGTCTCCAACAACGGGCAGTCATGCTAGACAGAGGAACAAAAGAATAATACTATTTCAATGGTAGGAACCAGCAGTAGGGAAACTGTTGGTAAAGGCTGGACACTGAAAGGCTAAAGAAAAGCATATTCACTTCCTACCTTTCAATTGGGTCTTCTGCTTTCCTGACAGTCATAGATGTGGAGTTTTAAGGCACAACAATGAAAGGAGCATTTCACTGCTACTTCTTCACTTTATGCATTGTCCACCATATCACTTTAATGTATTAAGTATTTATTTAACCAGGAAGTCTCACTGAGGTCTGAAGACCTCTTTACTAAATGTGAGTCCTGGCCAATAAGTTACTTTGACATATATTGTCCATTATGTTAAATTGGAGGATAACTTTGCTACAAAGATCTAACAAATATCAAGAAACTCCATTTATGGTAGCAATGTGGTTGTTTTCTTTACAGCTCTTCGGTCATCATGACTTTTTAAGCCTCTTGTACTTATCTCTGTTTCTAACATCTTTGACCTGAACAAGGGGTAAGATGAGTGTCTCAACGGGCCTGGAACTGAGGTCAGTTGTTGACCGAGTCCAAGTCAATATATCACTAGTGCTTACACTGGCAGAAGACTCCCTATCATTCACTTCTCCGTCTCTCCTTTTCTGTCTCTTTCACTCTCACTCACTCGCTTCTCATCCAACCTCCAAATGAATCAAAAAACAAACTTGTCTTTAATCAATTGGAGAGATACGTCTTTGCCAACTGGGCTCTGATGCTACCACGTTTTTGAGAAAATGGACAGAGAAACTCCAGGCAAAACAATACTATAAGCACTGCTTTTTGATTTAGTTGGTGCCTGCTTGATTGAGTTGGGTTTGCAATTTTGGGACTATTCCATCAGTTCCATTGCAACAGGCAAGCTCAAACAGCTATTTCAAGTATTCTTTTAAGAAAACCAATACTACTGGAACCTAGGTCTATCCATAATGCTACTCCTGTTGTGTCTGACTCCCTGGGAGTGGAAAGTGTGGAGTGTAACATCCGTACCTGAGCAGCAGAGTTATTGTCTGAGCCTCAGGGTCTTATCACCACACAGACAGAGATGATAAGAGAGAGGGATCTTTGGACATGCCTTCCTGCCTACCTGTGATGTGTCTTTCTACAGCAGGCAGGGTCCAGGCTGCATTTGGATTATAGATCGAGACAGACAGAGTCCATGGTTTACCTCAACAGTGCCTTTGTTACCTTAGATCCCAATCTAAAGGCTTACCGTTGATTCCTAGGCAGATATGCAGTACCAGTCAAAAGTTTGGACACACCTACTCATTCAAGGGTTTTTCTTAATTTTTTACTATTTTCTACATTGTAGAATAATAGTGAAAATATCAAAACTATGAAATAACACATGGAACCATGTAGTAACCAAAAAAGTGCAAACAAATCAAAACATATTTTATATTTGAGATTCTTCAAAGTAGCCACCCTTTGTCTTGATGACAGCTTTGCACACTCTTGGCATTCTCTAAACCAGCTTCATGAGGTAGTCACCTGGAATGCATTTCAATTTTCATGTGTGCCTTGTTTTCTTTCCTTCTTAATGTGTTTGTCAGTTGTGTTGTGGCAAGGTAGGGGTTGTATACAGGGGCTATATGATGACACCGGAGCGGATGGCTGCCGTTTTATTGGCTCTTAACCAACCGTGCTATTTTGTTTGTAACTTATTTTGTACATAATGTTGCTGTTACCGTCTATTATAACCAAAAAGAGATTCTGGACATCAGAACAGCGATTACTCACCTCGAATTGGATGAATAATCTTTCTTTAATGAGTCGGACAGGAAGGATATACTCAAAACACCCGAACAGGCCCTCATCCCCGTCATTCGCTGGAGAAAGAAGCTGAGATTTCCCGCAAAGAGATCGGGGGCCTTGTGAGGATCAGGCGATGAGTGGCTAATCTGCCTTTGCCATCAGTACTGTTAGCTAATGTTCAATCACTGGAAAATAAATGGGACGAACTGAAAGCACATATATCCTACCAACGGGACATTAAAAACGGTAATATCTTATGTTTCACCGAGTCGTGGCTGAACGACCACATTAATAACATACAGCTGTCGGGTTATACACTCTATCGGCAGGATAGAACAGCAGCCTCTGGTAAGACACGGGCCAGGGGCCTATGCATATTTGTAAGCAACAGCTGGTGCACGATATCAAAGGAAGTATCGAGGTTTTGCTTGCCTGAGGTAGAGTATCTCATGATAAGCTATAGACCACACTATCTACCTAGAGAGTTTTCATCTGTATTTTTCATAGCTGTCTCCATACCACCACAGACCGATGCTGGCACTAAAACCGCACTCAATGAGCTGTATACCGCCATAAGCAAACAGGAAAACGCTCATCCAGAAGTGGCGCTCCAAGTGGCCGGGGACTTTAATGCAGGGAAATCAGTTTTACCTAATTTCTATCAGCATGTTAAATGTGCAAGCAGAGGTAAGAAAACTCTAGACCACCTTTACACAGAGACACGTACAAAGCTCTCCCTCGCCCTTCATTTGGCAAATCTGACCATAATTCTATCCTTCTGATTCCTGTACACCACATCAGTCACTGGCTTCATCAATAAGTGCATCGATGACATCGTCCCCACAGTGACTGTACGTACATACCCCAATCAGAAGCCATGGATTACAGGCAACATTCGCACTGAGCTAAAGGGTAGAGCTGCCACTTTCAATGAGCTGGACTCGAACCCAGAAGCTTATAAGAAATCCCGCTATGCCCTCCGACGAACCATCAAACAGGCAAAGCGTCAATACAGGACTAAGATCGAATCGTACTACACTGGCTCCGACGCTCATCGCATGTGGCAGGGCTTGCAAACTATTACAGACTACAAAGGGAAGCACAGCCAAAAGCTGCCCAGTGACACAAGCCTACCAGACGAGCTAAATAACTTCTATGCTCGCTTCGAGGCAAGTAACACTGAAACATGCATGAGAGCATCAGCTGTTCTGGACGACTGTGTGATCACGCTCTCCGCAGCCGATGTGAGTAAGACCTTTAAACAGGTCAATATTCACAAGGCCGCAAGGCCAGACGGATTACCAGGACGTGTACTCCGAGCATGCGCTGACCAACTGGCAAGTGTCTTAACTGACATTTGCAACCTCTCCCTTTCTGAGTCTGTAATACCATAATGTTTCAAGCAGACCACCATAGTCCCTGTGCCCAAGAACACGAAGGTAACCTGCCTAAATGACTACCGACCCGTAGCACTCACATCTGTAGCCAAGAAATGCTTGAAAGGCTGGTCATGGCTCACATCAACACTATTATCCCAGAAACCCTAGACCCACTCCAATTTGTATATAGTCCCATCAGATCCACAGATGATGCAATCTCTATTGCACTCCACACTGCCCTTTCACACCTGGACAAAAAGGAACACCAATGTGAGAATGCTATTCATTGACTACAGCTGTGTTCAACACCACAGTGCCCTCAAAGCTCACTAAGCTAAGGACCCTGGGACTAAACACCTCCCTCTGCAACTGGATCCTGGACTTCCTGACGGGCCACCCCCAGGTGGTAAGAGTAGGTAACACATTCACCACGTTGATCCTCAACACGGGGGGCCCCTCAGGGGTGCGTGCTCAGTGCCGTCCTGTACTACCTGTTCACTCATGACTGCAAGGCCAGGCACGACTCCAACATTAAGTTTGCCGATGACACAACAGTAGTAGGCCTGATCACCGACAACGATGAGACAGCCTATAGGGAGGAGGTCAGAGACTGACCATGTGGAGCAAGGACAACAACTTCTCCCTCAAGAACAACTTCTCCCTCAACTCGATCAAGACAAAGGTGATGATTGTGGACTACAGGAAAAGGAGGACCAAGCACACCCTCATTCAGGTTGAGAGCTTCAAGTTCCTTGGCATCCACATCACCAACAAACTAACATGGTACATGCACACCAAGACAGTCGTGAAGAGGGCACGACAAAACCTATTCCCCCCCAGGAGACTGAAAAGTTTGGCATGGGTCCTCAGAAGTCCATCGAGAGCATCCTGGCGGGTTGCATCACTGCCTGGTATGGCAACTGCTCGGCCTCCGACCGCACGGCACTACAGAGGGTAGTGCATACGGCCCAGTACATTACCGGGGCCAAGCTTCCTGCCATCATGGACCTCTATACCAGGCAATGTCAGAGGAAGGCCCTAAAAATTGTAAAAGACTCCGGCCAACCTAGTCTTACTGTTCTCTCTGCTACCGCACGGCAAGCGGTACCGGAGCGCTAAGTCCAGGTCCAAGAGGCTTCTAAACAACTTCTACCCCCAAGCCACAAGACTCCTGAACATCGAATCGAATGGCTACACAGACTATTTGCATTGCCCCCTCCTCTTCTACGCTGCTGCTACTCTCTGTTGTTATCTATCCATAGTCACTTTAATAACTCTACCTACATGTACATATTACCTCAATTACCTCGACACCGGTACCCATGCACATTGACTCTGTACCGGTACCCTCTGTATATAGCCCCTCTATTGTTATTTACTGCTGCTTTTTAAATATTTGTTATTCTTATCTCTTACTTTTTTTCTATTTTTTTTCTTAAAACTGCATTGTTGGTTAAGGGCTTGTAAATAAGCATTTCACTGTAAGGTCCACATCACCTGTTGTATTTGGCGCATGTGACATACAATTTGGTTTTATTTGATACAGAAGATAGCCCTATTTGGTAAAAGACCAAGTCCATATCATGGCAAGAACAGCACAAATAAGCAAAGAGAAACAACAGTCCATCATTACTTGAAGACATGAAGGTCAGTCAATACGGAACAATTCAAGAACTTTGAAAGTTTCTTCAAGTGCAGTCGCAAAAACCATCAAGGGCTATGATGAAACTAGCTCTCATGAGGACTACCACAAAAAAGGGAGAACCAGAGTTACTTCTGCTGCAGGGGATAAGTTCATTAGAGATACTGCACCTCAGATTGCAGCCCAAATAAATGCTTCACAGAGTTCAAGTAACAAACACATCTCAACGTCAACTGTTCAGAGGGGACTGCGTGAATCAGGTCTTCATGGGCGAATTGCTGCACTACTAAAGGACACCAATAATAAGAAGAGACTTGCTTGGGACAAGAAACACAACCAATGGACATTAGACCGGTGGAAATCTGTCCATTGGTCTGATAAGTCCAAATTTTTGATATTGGGTTCCGACCGCTGTGAGACGCAGAGTAGGTGAACGGATGATCTCTGCATGTGTGGTTTTCACAGTGAAGCATGGAGGAGGATGTGTGATGGTGTGGGGGTGCTTTGCTGGTGACACTGTCAGTGATTTATTTAGAATTCAAGGCACACTTAACCAGCATGACTACCACAGCATTCTGCAGCGATACGCCATCCCATCTGGTTTGCGCTTAGTGGGACTATCATTTGTTTTTCAACAGGAGAATGATCCAACACAGCTCCAGGCTGTGTAAGGGTTATTTGACCAAGGAGAATGATGGAGTGCTGCATCAGATGACCTGACCTCCACAATCACCCGAGCTCAACCCAATTGCGATGGTTTGGGATGAGTTGGACTGCAGAGTGAAGGAAAAGCAGCCAACAAGTGCTCAGCATATGCGGGAACTCCTTCAAGACTGTTGGAAAAGCATTCCAGGTGAAGCTGGTTGATAGAATGCCAAGAGTGTGCTAAGCTGTAATCAAGGCAAAGGGTGGCTACTTTAAAGAATCTAAAATATAATTTGATTTGTTTAACACTTTTTTTTGTTACTACATGATTCCATGTGTTATTTCATAGTTTTGATGTCTTCACTATTATTCTACAATGTAGAAAATAGTAAAAAAGAAAAACCCTGGAATGAGTAGCTGAGTCCAAACTTTTGACTAGGTGAAATGATGCCCTAAAAGTTAAACGATTCCTGGGTAAATAAGTGAAATGATTCCCTAAAAGTAATTGGACTGTTTGGTAGATTACTGAAATTATTCTTTAAAAGTGATTGATTCCAAAGGCAGTTAAATGAAATGATTTCCTAAACCATGAATTGATTCCAAGACAGATTACAGCATGGGTCCTCTGAAACACCCACTGTTCTCTAACAGGGATGTTACTCCTCTATCCATCAGATTTGATCTACACCTCTGACCCCATATACAGCAGGCTTTATTTCAGCTTAAAACCTGGAGAGAGACATTTGTCTTCACACACTGTGAAGAGCTATCTTGATTTGGGATAGGACCAACAATTTAAACAAAGCATTGATTCTGTGGTTTTTGGGAACTTTTCCTCCCGTTCTGAGATCTCGGGATTAGGTCTCGGTAGGTTTGTGTGTGTGTGTGCGTGCATGCGTGCGCGCGTGTGTGTATGTGCCTGTGTGTGGACCCATCAGTGCCAAAATGTCCTGAAAACTAATCTCATGCAAATGAGCTATTTTAAAATCCAACTGATAAAATAATGACTAGATAGATAAATAAACAGGGCATGAATTGTAATATGTTGAATAGAATTAAGGACCATACTTTATGGCGCTTTTTTTTTTAAATTGTGTTTATTTTCTGTTGTGTTTATTGTCATTCACAGTCTCAGTTCATCTACACTGAATGTACAAAACATTAGGAACTCTTCCGTGACAGACTGACCTGGTGAAAATGATGATCCCTTATTGAGGCCACTTGTTAAATCCACTTCAATCATTGTAGACGAAGGAGAGGAAAGATTAAAGAAGGATTGTTAAACCTAGATCTAAACCACAACCGCCTTTGCGACCCTCTCCACCCCAAGCCCCCTGATAGCCAGCCCACCAGCCACCCCCATCCCCCAACCCCCTCAGGTCAGAGGGATGTTGATAAGGCCAGGCTGGGTGGGTGGCGGTTGAACGGTCTTCGCTCTGCTCTGGTTCTTCCTGGAAGAGGGGGTGGTAGTAGGGGAGGGTGGCCAGGCCTCATGCCCAGGAGGGTGTGTCAGTCACTGGCATCATGCGGAGCCCTGTCACCCACCTCTGTGAGTTACTGCCACAGGGTTTCCTGTTGGGTTAAAAGTAAACCTCCCCTCCACCACTCCAGACCTCCTCCCCAGACCCCCCTGTGCTTTTCCCCTGACTTCACACACACACACACACACACGAACTCAAGCACATACATGCATGCTGGTACACAAACACACAAAGTGCACATAAGCACAAAGTAAGAAGTGTTCATTGAGTCACCTTCATTTTTAAGGAGATGTCTCTAATAAGACCTTTTCACACACCCTGTCTTGTGTCACACAGAAATACTGTTGTAACTGGGGTTACTGTCTCTCATAATATATTCTGCTAATCCTTGCTAATGACAGATCGCTCAATCATCTCCCTCCTAATTAAATGGAGAACCAGACAGCCCAGAGGGTGACGTGATGAGAACAGAACAGAACAGGTGTGTGGTGTGGGGCAAAGACTCTTCAGACTGAACTACCGCTCTGTATGACAATCAATATAAACCAGACAGAGAGTGCAAGTGGGCTTACTCACATACATAGACAGACAGTGACACACACACACATACACACACACACAGAGTCCTGTACATTGCCTTGCTGGCACGCTTACCTTCTCCAGTCCCTACCCACCTGTTTACTATGGTCTGCCTGAGGGAACGCCACAGCGTATACACACTGCAAAAACAGGCATAAACAACCAAACATTGAGACACACACACCAGCGACACCAGACCGATAGATGACTGTGTATTTAATCGCTTTTCCCAGCATTTGCGCTTCAAATCTAGATTCTCTGCCAAGACTATGAATGTGCGAAAATGAATCCACCAAAACCATTTGGTGGTTTTTAATGAAACGGTAACCCACAGCCTCGGAGCTGAGCGTTTGATCTCTTATCTGCTGTAGCTGAAGGAAAGAAGCTCCACACATTCCAATGGAACAGATATACAATTATGTTACTCCCACCACAGTTTGGAATTCCTCATAAGAAAGACTTCAGTGCTGATGTCTCATATACTATGCTTAAGGCAGACTAACATTATACCCTATGTGATCAGAGCTAAGTAAGTAAACAGGCATTAAGCTACATTCTTTCCACAGATGTGTTTGTTGTAGTATCACACTAATAGCACACCTGCACACTGTTGAAGAATGTTGGAAAGAATCTTGGTATGTTGTGAAGTATACCGGAGGGGTTTGGGAATGTGAAGAGCTTAGCGGAATATTGGCTCCTATTCCCGGGTCCAGCTTATTGGACCAGGAATTGGATCCGGATCACGTTCCGAGAGTTTGGCTCTCTGCCAAACTCTAACCTCCCCTGTGCCATTCCTGGGACGTTCCCCCTGACCCCTCCACTGCTCCCGAAGTTCCGAACCTCTCCGGGAGCCAAATATCAGTGTTAGAGAGACTTGGTGGTCTCAGAGCACCTGTCAATCATTTATGTCCTGTCCAATACAGTGCCAGTTTAGTAATCTACCAGATAGGCCCAGAAAATCTTTGAAGCATTTCAGGTCTGTTTTTCTGAACTATTTCGATGACGTCAGTTCCTGCCTTCCACTGCCCCCTAAACATCTCAGAGTGGAAAAGGTCCATGTGAGAGAGAAACCTTGGTGGTTCGGTCTTTAACTGTTAGCCATTTTCATCCAGTTCAATATACATCAACACAGGGATTTTGATTGATTTAGTTTCTTAGTTCTCAATCAAATCAGAAAAGATCCATCCGAATTGGAGGGTTGCTATGACAGTGGAATCACTGTCCAAAACAATAAGAAAGACAACCACCAGATGTCTCTGAAAAGTGAAAACCACTGCAGCACTTCTGGGTTGCATTTTACGAAACATTCTGTTGACGTCAATTCTTCCCATTGCTCATAGTAAATGAAAGGTTAGGCCTCGGTTTGGGTCTCTAGGTTTCCTGCAGTACAATATGAGGACATGAGTGTTAGATGAACACTCGCGATGAGGGACGCCGAGGGATGCAGAGTGAATGTGTGTGTTAGGAAACGTGCCCAGTTTAAATAGCAGGCCCGTTAACAATCGCTGGACCCCTACAACAACAAGGAATGGTACATTTTAAACTGTCAGCTGAATGGGAAACTGACAGTTTGCTATGTTCTAAAATCTGATCCAAATCTACAGGCCTCTGTAATGAGTCATACAATACCACAAACTAGGAGGCACTGAAGATATACTGACATTCACATTCTATTACTCCCACTACCATCATATGTACAGTGGGGCAAAAAAGTATTTAGTCAGCCATCAATTGTGCAAGTTCTCCAACTTAAAAAGATGAGAGAGGCCTGTAATTTTCATCATAGGTACACTTCAACTATGACAGATTTAAATGAGAAAAATAAATCCAGAAAATCACATTGTAGGATTTTTAATTTATTTATTTGCAAATTATGGTGGAAAATAAGTATTTGGTCAATAACAAAAGTTTATCTCAATACTTTGTTATATACCCTTTGTTGGCAATGACAGAGGTCAAACGTTTTCTGTAAGTCTTCACAAGGTTTTCACACACTGTTGCTGGTATTTTGGCCCATTCCTCCATGCAGATCTCCTCTAGAGCAGTGATGTTTTGGGGCTGTCGCTGGGCAACACAGACTTTCAACTCCCTCCAAAGATTTTCTATGGGGTTGAGATCTGGAGACTGGCTAGGCCACTCCAGGACCTTGAAATGCTTCTTACGGCCACTCCTTCGTTGCCCGGCGGTGTGTTTGGGATCATTGTCATGCTGAAAGACCCAGCCACGTTTCATCTTCAATGCCCTTGCTGATGGAAGGAGGTTTTCACTCAAAATCTCACGATACATGGCCCCATTCATTCTTTCCTTTACACGGATCAGTCGTCCTGGTCCCTTTGCAGAAAAACAGCCCCAAAGCATGATGTTTCCACCCCCATGCTTCACAGTAGGTATGGTGTTCTTTGGATGCAACTCAGCATTCTTTGTCCTCCAAACATGACGAGTTGAGTTTTTACCAAAAAGTTATATTTTGGTTTCATCTGACCATATGACATTCTCCCAATCCTCATCTGGATCATCCAAATGCTCTCTAGCAAACTTCAGACGGGCCTGAACATGTACTGGCTTAAGCAGGGGGACACGTCTGGCACTGCAGGCTTTGAGTCCCTGGCGGCGTAGTGTGTTACTGATGGTAGGCTTTGTTACTTTGGTCCCAGCTCTCTGCAGGTCATTCACTAGGTCCCCCCGTGTGGTTCTGTGATTTTTGCTCACCGTTCTTGTGATCATTTTGACCCCACGGGGTGAGATCTTGCGTGGAGCCCCAGATCGAGGAAGATTATTGCTTGTTTGTATGTGACCAAATACTCATTCCACCATAATTTGCAAATAAATTCATTAAAAATCCTACAATGTGATTTTCTGGATTTTTTTTCTTCATTTTGTCTGTCATAGTTG
The DNA here is from genome assembly GCA_030435695.1 of Brachymystax lenok tsinlingensis. NCBI lineage: Eukaryota > Metazoa > Chordata > Actinopteri > Salmoniformes > Salmonidae > Brachymystax > Brachymystax lenok. Next base: position 14,678,854 of record CM059812.1, read on the forward strand.
AAGTGTACCTATGATGAAAATTACAGGCCTCTCTCATCTTTTTAAGTGAGAGAACTTGCACAATTGGTGGCTGACTAAATACTTTTTTGCCCCACTGTATCTTATAGGCTACATTCAACAGTTGAAAAGAAACAATGTGCGATGGTGGAAACCCCCATGTAAGGGCCAGAGCATAGATCACTGCTAAAGAACAGTTAGGCTTCCAACTATGGTAACTGAGTCTTTCTCCCCTCTCTCCCACATGATGTATGAATAATGGACCTGTGCCCATCAAAGAGTCCAGAGTTACATCCCAAATGGCAACCTATTCCCTACATAGTGCACTACTTTTGACCAGAACCCTATGGGCCCTGGTCAAAAGTAGTGCACCATGTAGGCAATAGGGTGCCATTTGGATTGCAGCCCAGGCCTGGTTCAGATACCATCTCCACAGAGAACATCATCCCATCAGTGTGTTATCTTCAACAAAGATCTGTTCAGAACCTTCTCCATTGAGAGCAATAGGGTTCTCATTCAATCTGGGTGTTCTGGACTGGTGGTGGGGAACTCGCTTGATGGCGTGGTGTGTGTGTTCGTGTACGTGTTTGGCCCACCAGCATACGCGCCCGTCCTCCTCCACAGCAGCCCTTATCAGCCGCTCCAGGTTTCCATCACAGTCTCTACATATCTGTCTCTGTGTGAGTCAGTTAGGGAGAACTGAGAAGTAGAACAAAATAATGTCAGCAAGACAGTGATCATGGTTTGCATGTACTTCAAGTGAATTCTCCAATGTTTTTCCTCAGTATGCCTCGTCGGCCCAGACACTCAGCTATCCCTGAACCGTAGTAGCAGTACTCTAGTCTAACCACATACTGCTTAGATCACACGCATCCAAATGGGACCACTGAATTGTGTTCTCCAAGGAAGGCCTCTCCACAGTTAGCTTAGTCAGCCTAGAGACACTGAGCCAACTGCATCTAGAAGTTTCTGTGTCAGGCAATGTGGTGGCTACTAAAGCCCTGTCCCCACCTCCTCATCTGTACAGAGTTACTGTTGATGGTGCTCTCTTGTGGTGTTGGCTTCTGTGGCTGTGCTTATTCTGCATCTCTCTGCTACCCTAAGCGGTCTCAATTTTAGTTAAATATCTGATGACGTGAAAGAACAATTATCTTGTGGATTCGTAATTGCTTTTTACCACGTTATAGACTACGCTGGTTGATGATTGTACAAGATATAATACCCAAAAATGTAGAGCGCATTATAACACATGTGCACATTTAGTGAAGATTAAAATGGGATTTGATTTTTATTCACATTTGATTTAATGTATTTATGAATTGCTCATGTACCATCTGTTTTTCTCTCTCTCTCTCTCTCTCTCTCTCTCTCTCTCTCTCTCTCTCTCTCGTAGATATTGCCAAAGCAGTATAGTGGTCCAGCATATCAGTAAATACATTACAATGAAGATCATGAAAACCAGTTCATTTAATTAGTATTAATAATAGTACATATAACCATGTTTACAGATACAGCACTACTACTCTCGCTCTGATTTCTCCTTGTCTCCACCATCTCTCAATCTCACCCTGCCGTCTCCACCTTTTATCTGGTTAGAAAAACACACGGCTGTTCCTCAGTCCCCTCAGACCTAGAGTAAACACAGTAAAACGCCACTGGAGACGCCCCCTCAGTCCCAGGCAGCTAGCAGAAAGCTTACAGTAAAAACACAGCCAGACAACAAACGCACAATCAGCGAGGGAGAAAATTCTTTATGTAAGTGAATGTTTACCACTGGATCGCTGAACATGTAGCCCACAGTAGAGATAGCATCCTGATCCAAACCAACTGATCTATGTAGAACATTTTGTGTTGAGCTGGAATTTTCCCTCCAAGACTTTTTGTAGACAAAGTTCATGGAGTGTGAACGTTGAATTACGACAGTGTCCCTGACCATAACTAACACTAAACATAAGAAAGGGAGTAACACAGGGGTGTCTGTGGAGCTTCAACTAGTTTACATGAACCATACTTAAAGTCCTACTCCAGTCTCACTTTCAGATCATTTATCATCTGATTTACTTAACAAAACGTCCATCTCAATAGGTGTTCTAGGTATCCTCTGACATGGCACCAGTGGGGGGGTTTTCCTCTATTGTTTCCACAAGCAAGGGGGGAGGCCGATGACATCAGAGGGCACCATCAGACCGAATCCTTGAACGTCCTACTCCATGAAGTTTGCACATATGTCTAAAAAACACTATTTTGCTAAAAGAAAAATGTGATGAAGTAAAAACAATCACTGGTGTGCATCTTTAAGTGATCCATCCCTCCTCTAGGTGCTAGTCACTTACACACATTAAGTCAGGCAGAGTGTAAATGTTAGTCCAGGCAGAGTGTAGATTAAGGACAGTAGATGGACACCCAGCCCACACATACATGTTTTTAAGTGATGTCACATCCTGCCACTAATGAAGGACTTCTGAGGTATGCAGCACATTAAGGGAAAATTCCTCACATTCTTCCCCCCACAGAGCACTTGTAGAGAAGAGACATCAATTTAAATCAAATGTTATTTGTCACATACACATGGTTAGCAGATGTTAATACGAGTGTAGGAAATGCTTCTGCTTCTAGTTCGGACAGTGCAGTAATATCTAACAAGTAATCTAACAATTCCCCGACAACTACCTAATACACACAAATCTAAAGGGGTGAATGAGAATATGTACATGTAAGTAATGGATGAGTGATGGCCGAGTGGCATAGGCAAGGTGCAATAGATGGTATAAAATACAGTATATGCAGTGGGGCAAAAAAGTATTTAGTCAACCACCAATTGTGAAAGTTCTCTCACTTAAAAAGATGAGAGAGGCCTGTAATTTTCATCATAGGTACACTTCAACTATGACAGACAAAATGATGAAAAAAAATCCAGAAAATCACATTGTAGGATTTTTAATGAATTTATTTGCAAATTATGGTGGAATGAGTATTTGGTCACATACAAACAAGCAAGATTTCTGGCTCTCACAGACCTGTAACTTCTTCTTTAAGAGGCTCCTCTGTCCTCCACTCGTTACCTGTATTAATGGCACCTGTTTGAACTTGTTATCAGTATAAAAGACACCTGTCCACAACCTCAAACAGTCACACTCCAAACTCCACTATGGCCAAGACCAAAGAGCTGTCAAAGGACACCAGAAACAAAATTGTAGACCTGCACCAGGTTGGGAAGACTGAATCTGCAATAGGTAAGCAGCTTGGTTTGAAGAAATCAACTGTGGGAGCAATTATTAGGAAATGGAAGACATACAAGACCACTGATAATCTTCCTCGATCTGGGGCTCCACGCAAGATCTCACCCGTGGGGTCAAAATGATCACAAGAACGGTGAGCAAAAATCACAGAACCACACGGGGACCTAGTGAATGACCTGCAGAGAGCTGGGACCAAAGTAACAAAGCCTACCATCAGTAACACACTACGCCGCCAGGGACTCAAATCCTGCAGTGCCAGACGTGTCCCTCTGCTTAAGCCAGTACATGTTCAGGCCCGTCTGAAGTTTGCTAGAGAGCATTTGGATGATCCAGATGAGGATTGGGAGAATGTCCTATGGTCAGATGAAACCAAAATATAACTTTTTGGTAAAAACTCAACTCGTCGTGTTTGGAGGACAAAGAATGCTGAGTTGCATCCAAAGAACACCATACCTACTGTGAAGCATGGGGGTGGAAACATCATGCTTTGGGGCTGTTTTCTGCAAAGGGACCAGGACGACTGATCCGTGTAAAGGAAAGAATGAATGGGGCCATGTATCGTGAGATTTTGAGTGAAAACCTCCTTCCATCAGCAAGGGCATTGAAGATGAAACGTGGCTGGGTCTTTCAGCATGACAATGATCCCAAACACACCGCCTGGCAACGAAGGAGTGGCTTCAGAAGAAGCATTTCAAGGTCCTGGAGTGGCCTAGCCAGTCTCCAGATCTCAACCCCATAGAAAATCTTTGGAGGGAGTTGAAAGTCCGTGTTGCCCAGCGACAGCCCCAAAACATCACTGCTCTAGAGGAGATCTGCATGGAGGAATGGGCCAAAATACCAGCAACAGTGTGTGAAAACCTTGTGAAGACTTACATAAAACGTTTGACCTCTGTCATTGCCAACAAAGGGTATATAACAAAATATTGAGATAAACTTTTGTTATTGACCAAATACTTATTTTCCACCATAATTTGCAAATAAATTCATTAAAAATCCTACAATGTGATTTTCTGGATTTCTTTTTCTCATTTCGTCTGTCATAGTTGAAGTGTACCTATGATGAAAATTACAGGCCTCTCTCATCTTTTTAAGTTGGAGAACTTGCACAATTGGTGGCTGACTAAATACTTTTTTGCCCCACTGTACATGTGATATGAGTAATGTCAGATATGTAAACATTATTAAAGTGGCATTATTTAGAGCGCATTGTATAAAGTAACTAGTGATCCATTTACTAAAGTGGCCAGTGATTGGGTCTCAATGTAGGCAGCAGCCTCTCTGAGTTAGTGATTGCTGTTTAGCAGTCTGATGGCCTTGAGATAGAAGCTGTTTTTCAGTCTCTCTGTCCCAGTTTTGATGCACCTGTACTGACCTCGCCTTCTGGATGGTAGCGGTGTGAACAGGCAGTGTCTCGGGTGGTTGATGTCCTTGATGATTTTTTTGGCCTTCCTGTGACATCGGGTGCTGTAGGTGTCATGGAGGTCAGGTAGTTTTCCACCGGTGATGTGTTGTGCAGACCGCATCACCCTCTGGAGAGCCTTGCGGTTGAGGACGGTGCAGTTGCCGTACCAGGCTGTGATAAAGCCCGACAGGGTGCTCTCGATTGTGCGTCTGTAAAAGTTTGTCAGAGTTTTGGGTGACAAGCCAAATTTCTTTAGCCTCCTGAAGTAGTCCCTGATTTCCTGAAGACCCTGCCACATACGTCTCTTGTCTGAGCCGTTGAATTGCGACTCCACCTTGTCCCTGTACTGGCATTTCGCTTGTTTGATTGCCTTGCGGAGGGTATAGCTACACTGTTCTTTTTATTTTTATTTATTTTTTTATTTCACCTTTATTTAACCAGGTAGGCCAGTTGAGAACAAGTTCTCATTCACAACTGCGACCTGGCCAAGATAAAGCAAAGCAGTGAGACAAGAACAACACAGAGTTAAACATAGGATACACAATCGTACAGTCAATCACACAATAGAAAAATCTGTATAGTGTGTGAAAATGAAATAAGGAGGTAAGGCAATAAATAGGCCAATAGTGGCAAAGTAATTACAATTTAGCAATTTACACTGAGTGATATATTTGCAGATGAGGATGTGCAAGTAGAAATACTAGTGTGCAAAAGAGCAGAAAAACAAAAACAAATATGGGGATGAGGTAGGTAGGTTGGATGGGCTATTTAGCGATGGGCTGTGTACAGCTGCAGCGATCGGTAAGCTGCTCTGACAGCTGACGCTTAAAGTTAGTGAGGGAGATATGTCTCCAACTTCAGTGATTTTGCAATTCCTTCTAGTCATTGGCAGCAGAGAACTGGAAGGAAAGGCGTCCAAAGGAGGTGTTGGCTTTGGGGATGACCAGTGAAATATACCTGCTGGAACGCTGCTGGAAGGGGTGGGTGTTGCTATTGTGACCAGTGAGCTGAGATAAGGCAGAGGATTACCTAGCAAAGACTTATAGATGACCTGGAGCCAGTGGGTTTGGCGACAAACACGTAGCGAGGACCAGCCAACGAGAGCACACAGGTCGCAGTGGTGGGTAGTATATGGGGCTTTGGTGACAAAATGGATGGCACTGTGATAGACTGCATCCAATTTGCTGAGTAGAGTGTTGGAGGATATTTTGTAAATGACATCGCCGAAGTCAAGGATCGGTAGGATAGTCAGTTTTACGAGGGTATGTTTGGCAGCATGAGTGAAGGAGGCTTTGTTGCGAAATAGGAAGCCGATTCTAGATTTTATTTTGGATTGGAGATGCTTAATGTGAGTCTGGAAGGAGAGTTTACAGTCTAGCCAGACACCTAGGTATTTATGGTTGTCCACATATTCTAAGTCGGAACTGTCCAGAGTAGTGAGGCTAGTCGGGCGGGCAGGTGTGGGCAGCGATCGGTTAAAGAGCATGCATTTCGTTTTTACTAGCATTTAAGAGCAGTTGGAGGCCACGGAAGGAGTGGTGTATGGCATTGAAGCTTGTTTGGAGGTTTGTTAACACAGTGTCCAAAGAAGGGCCAGATGTATACAGAATGGTGTTGTCTGCGTAGAGGTGGATCAGAGAATCACTCGCAGCAAGAGCGACATCATTGATATATACAGAGAAAAGAGTCGGCCCGAGAATTGAACCGTGTGGCACCCCCATAGAGACTGCCATAGGTCCGGACAACAGGCCCTCCGATTTGACAAACTGAACTCTATCTGAGAAGTAGTTGGTGAACCAGGCGATGCAGTCATTAGAGAAACCAAGGCTGGGCCAGTTGCTGCGGGGGTGCAGAGCTGTTGGCCTGGGTTGGGGTAGCCAGGTGGAAAGCATGGCCAGCCATAGAGAAATGCTTATTGAAATTCTCAATTATTGTGGATTTATCAGTGGTGACAGTGTTTCCTAGTCTCAGTGCAGTGAGCAGCTGGGAGGAGGTACTCTTATTCTCCATGGACTTTACTGTGTCTCAAAACTTTTTGGAATTAGTGCTGCAGGATGCAAATTTATGTTTGAAAAAGCTAGCCTTTGCTTTCCTAACTGACTGTGTGTATTGGTTCCTGAATTCCCTGAACAGTTGCATATCGCGGGGGCTATTCGAAGCTAGTGCAGTACGCCACAAGGGTTTTTAGTGCAGGTCAAGGGCAGTCAAGTCTGGTGTGAACCAAGGGCTGTATCTGTTCTTAGTTCAACATTTTTTGAAAGGGGAATGCTTATTTAAGATGGTGAGGTAAGCACTTTTAAAGAACAACCAGGCATCCTCTACTGACGAGATGAGGTCAATATCCTTCCAGGATACCCGAGCTAGGTCGATTATAAAGGGTTGCTCACATAAGCGTTTTAGGGAGCAGAGGGGTGGTTGTTTGACCACGGACCCATAACAGACGCAGGCAATGAGGCAGTGATCGCTGAGATCCTGGTTGAAAACAGCAGAGGTGTATTTAGAGGGCAAGATGGTCAGGATGATCTCTATGAGGGTGCCGATCATCACCATGTTTACGGATTTGGGGTTGTACCAGGTAGGTTCCTTGATAATTTGTGTGAGATTGAGGGCATCTAGCTTAGATTGTAGGACTGCCGGGGTGATAAGCATATCCCAATTTAGGTCACCTAGCAGTACGAACTATGACGATAGATGGGGTGCAATCAATTCACATATGGTGTCCAGGGCACAGCTAGGAGCTGAGGGGTGTCTATAACAAGTGGCAACAGTGAGCGACTTATTTCTGGAGAGGTGGATCTTTAAAAGTAGAAGCTCAAACTGTTTGGGCATAGACCTAGATAGTATGACAGAACTCTGCAAGCTATCTCTACAGTAGATTGCAATTCCGCCCCCTTTAGCAGTTCTGTCTTGACGGAAAATGTTGTAATTGGGGATGGAAATGTCAGAGTTTTTGGTGGCCTTCCAAAACCAGGATTCAGACAAGGCTAGCACATCAGGGTTGGCGGAGTGTGCTAAAGCAGTGAATAAAGCAAACTTAGGGAGGAGGCTTCTGATGTTAACATGCATGAACCCAAGGCTTTTACGGTTGCAGAAGTCAACAAATGAGAGCACCTGGGGACACACAGGGTCTGGGTTAACCTCTACATCACCAGAGGAACAGAGGAGGAGTAGGATGAGGGTACGGCTAAAGGCTATAAGAACTGGTCGTCTAGTGCGTTGGGAACAGAGAATAAAAGGAGAAGATTTCTGGGCGTGGTAGGATAGATTCAGGGCATAGTGTATAGACAAGGGTAAGGTAGGGTGCGAGTACAGTGGGGGTAAACCTAGGCATTGAGTGACGATGAGAGTGGTTGCATCTCTGGAGACGCCAGTTAAGCTGGGTGTGGTCTCCGCATGTGTGCGGGGTGGGACAAAGGAGCTATCTGAGGCATGTTGAGCAGGACTAGGGGCTCCTCAGTAAAATAAAACAATGAGAGCTGCCCTAAACAACAGTATGCAAGGCATATTGACATTAGAGAAAGGCATAAGCAATCACAGGTGTTGATTGGGAGAGCTAAGACAACTACGGGTGAGACAACAACAGGTAAACAGCTAGGACAACAACAATGGGTATATGGCGATGAATGGGCAGAGAGGGTCAGTTAGCTACACACAGGGCCTGAGTTTGAGACTGGGGCAGACAGATAAACAAAATGAAGTACCGTGTTAATAAACAGTCCAGCAGGCATCGGCTGTGTAGCAGAGTGATCATAGGGTCCAAAGAGCAGCATGAAACAGGGAACCGTTCAGTAGTCGATTAATACGTTGAGCGAGCGGGTGACACTGCGTTCAGGGAGATAGCAGGCCGGGGCTAGCAGATGGATCATCACCAAACATCCACGACGCAGAGGCCGGTTGAGAGCACATCGGCCGAGTTACGTCAGCAGACCAGCAGACCAGTCGTGATGGATCGGCGGGGCTCCGTGTCGACAAAGGGTCCAGGCCAATTGGCAAGAGAAGTGTTGTAGCCGGGAGATGGGCCTAGCTCGAGGCTAACTGGTGCATGCTTCTGGACAAGGGCGTTAGCCACAATAGCTCCTCGGTAGCAACTAGCTAGCTGCGAAGATCCGATGTAATGGTCCAGAGCTTGCGGCAGGAATCCGGTGATGTAGTGGAAAAAAGCAATCCGATATGCTCAGGGCTGGTATCGCGCTGTGCAGACTGGCAGGTATTATCCGGGCTATCCAGGCTAAAGCGGCAGGAGTCCGAGCTAAAGGTAAAGACCGCTAGCAGAGGCTAACAATGACTAAATAGCTAGTAGCTAATTAGCTGCCTAGCTTCTGATGGAGGTTTCAGTTATAAGGTCAAAAGAAATTGCTGATACGTACCACATTGGGTGAGGTGGGTTGCAGGAATGTATATTTATTTCGAAAATGGAAAAAAGAGATTGAAATGTATACAAAAAAAACTGAAAAATACAATATTTACATTGGACAAAAGCAAACACGTCTTACTGCTGCGCCATCTTGGATTACCATCTCCAATGCACTTTGTTATAAAAGCACTCACCGAGTCAGCATATAGGTTGATGTTGTTCTCTGAGGCTGGCCGGAACATATTCCAGTCCGTGTGATCAAAACAATCTTGAAGCATGGCTTCCGATTGGTCGGACCAGCGTTGAATGGTTCTCGTCACTGGTACATCCTGTTTGGGTTTCTGCCTATAAAGACGGAAGAAGCAAGATGGCGTCGTGGTCGGATTTTCCATAAGGAGGGCGGGGGAGGGCTTTGTATGCATCGCGGAAATTAGAGTTGCAGTCGTCAAGGGTATTGCGCATTGTGCGCAGCGCTATCAATATGCTGGAAGAATTTAGGTAGACTTGTTCTCAAATTTGCTTTGTTAAAATCCCCAGCTACAATAAATGCAGCCTCAGGATGTATGGTTTCCAGTTTGCAGTAAAGTTCCTTGATGGCCGTCTTGGTGTCTGCTTGAGGGTGAATGTACACAGCTGTGACTATAACTGACAAGAATTCTCTTGGTAGGTAAAATGGCCGGCACTTGATTGTAAGGAATTCTAGATCGGGTGAGCAGAAGGACTTGAGTTCCTGTATGTTGTTATGATTACACCATGAGTCGTTAATCATAAAGCATACACCCCCGCCCTTCCTTTTCCTAGAGAGGTGTTTATCTCTGTCAACGCGATGCATGGAGAAGCCCGGTGACTGAACCAATTCCGATAACATATCCCGAGAGAGCCATGTTTCCATGAAGCAGAGAGACATCTCTGATGTCTCTCTGGATGGCAACCCTTGCTTGAATTTCGTCTACCTTGTTGTCAAGAGACCGGACATTGGCTAGTAGTATACTCGGGAGCGGTGTGCGATGTGCGATGTGCACGTCTACGGAGCAATGTAAGAAATAATACATTAAAAAAACTAAATACTGCATAGTTTCCTAAGAACTTGAAGCGAGGCGACCATCTCTGTCGGCGCCATGCTGCACACATGGGTTAAGGTTAATGCAAAGTTAACATGCAAAGTGGCTAATATGCATTGAAAATACAATACAGGCCGTAATCAATCTGAGGCATCCATTATTACGGTCTGTAGAATGTTTAGAATGTTGTCAGTCTATGGAGACCAGTATAATTGACTGTAGCCATGAGAGCTGACCAGCTGTGTGTGTGTGTGTGTGTGCAAACTGACCGGCTAGCCTGTTGTTTGGGGAACAGATGACGCTATGGACTCGTTCAATCCTCTGGGTAAACAAACTGTGTCGTCTCCCCATCTTCCTCCTAGACAACTGGTGCCGTTACCAGTAACCACAGAAACTCGCATTTCCCACTTATTAAAGATTGCCTTCATCCATGGTGGTTTTCAGAAACCCTCACTCAATCCCTCTCTCGTCTCCCTCGTACCCTGCCTCCATCCCCCTCTCTTTCCCTCTATTCTCCGTTCCCATTCTCTGTGGGTTTGGGGTTGGGGAGCGCAGGCAGGCGTCGCTGAGATGGGGGCCCGTCTTTCTGCCTTTTTCTTCAGGGCAGGGCGTTCACTGGAAGGAGTAAACCCTGCCAGAACACATGCTGGGCATAGTGTTGTCCAGAAACATGAAGGAAATATATTTATTTGAGTGAAAACACAGGAAGCCAACATGTATGGCAGTTCTAGGTTTCTACCCCAGACAGAGAGCCAGAGCGTGGTTAGTGGTTAGAGGGTGTGGTTCATTAGGGATTCTTTTGGGCCTGGAGAGTGTGCTTAACGGTACACAGTCAGAATCCACCAAGCTTTATACCAGTGGAGGCTGCTGAGGGGAGGACGGGTCATAATAATGGCTGGAACGGAGTCAATGGAATGGCATCAACCACATGGAAACCACGCTTTTGATGTATTTGATACGATTCCACCTATTACGCTCCAGTCATTACCACGAGCCCGTCCTCCCCAATTAATGTTCCACCAACCTCCTGTGCTTTATACTCATGCAGGCACGCGTGGGCTCATGTGCACACATACACACTCTTATGACAAGGACTGTGGATTTAACACAGCAGTCAGTCCACAGCTAATAACCTACTTGACGACATAATTTCCTTCACTCTGCACACAAAACAAAACCTATACCAGCTGTGATGTCCAACAGACACGAACATTGACATTGTTTTTCTTGTCATTAAAATAACCTAATCGTCAGCCTCGAACTCAGCTTCTTATCCTAGAACAAAACACAGTTTTTGTATTCAATAAATATGACCAAACCCTTATCATCGCCTATCTCTGAATTCAGCTTCTTTTCCTAGAAGTAATCCATTATTTGTAGTCATTAAAATGACCTAACTATACATACTACTGAACAGATGTTTGTCTTAGAAACTAAAATAGAGATAATGTCCCTCTACTATCATCCAGACAGGTCTGGAAGTTCCAGTACTCCTGAGGATTCTCTAGACACAGCCACAGTGATTGGAAACAGCCAAATAAGCACAAGACGATAAAAATAGAGTATCAATCAATCAAATGTATTTATAAAGCCCTTCTTACATCAGCTGATGTCACGGAGTGCTGTACAGAAACCCAGCCTAAAACCCCAAACAATGCAGGTGTAAAAGCAAAGTGGTTAGGAAAAACTCCCTAGAAAGGCCAGAACCTAGGAAGAAACCAGGCTGTGAGAGGTGGCCAGTCCTCTTCTGGCTGTGCCGGGTGCAGATTATAACAGAACATGGACAAGATTATAAAATGTTCATAGAACAGGCAGAACAGTTGAAACTGGAGAAGGAGCACAGCCAGGTGGACTGGGGACATCAAGGAGTCATCAGGCCAGGTAGGCCTTGAGGAATGGTCCTAATGCTCAGGTCCTCCGAGAGAGAGAGAGAGAGAGAGAGAGAGAGAGAGAGAGAGAGAGAGAGAGAGAGAGAGAGAGAGAGAGAGAGAGAGAGAGAGAGAGAGAGAGAGAGAGAGAGAGAGAGAGAGAGAGAGAGAGAGAGAGAGAGAGAAAGAAAGAGAAAAAGAGAGATAATTAGAGAGAGCATACTTAAATTCACACAGGACACCGGATAAGAAAGGAGAAATACTCCAGATATAACAGACGGACCCTAGCCCCCCGACACATAAACTACTGCAGCATAAATACTGGAGGCTGAGACAGGAGGGGTCGGGAGACACTGTGGCCCCGTCCGACGATACCCCGGACAGGGCCAAACAGGCAGGATATAACCCCACCCACTCTGCCGAAGCACAGCCCCCACACCACAAGAGGGATATCTCCAACCACCAACCTACCATCCTGAGACAAGGCCGAGTATAGCCCACAAAGATCTCCGCCACGGCAAAACCCGGGGGGGCAACCCGGACAGTGTCCTTTTACAGCGCTAGCTGTGTCGTTAGGGACTCTTCTCATTCTTCTCCGGTTCCTGTATCCTACACGGTTTGCCTTCCAGCAGGCATTCATGCTGGGGCAGGCACCCACACATGAATGCACACGCATGCGCACACACACACATGCATTTGCACACATACACACACACAAACACACACTCACCAACCAAAGCATCTGGAGCCAGTCACTCTAGACCAGGTTCTTTAACTCCATCCCTGCAGGAACCAGTGACTGTATGATCTCCTTCCAACCTGCAATTAGTTCAATTATACATAGGGCACATTATTTCACTCTCCTGCACTTTACACAAAGAGTAATTTCCAATGAGGGAGGGAGGGAGGGATCAAAAACAACTTCTCAGTCAGGAGTTGAGCTTTGGGACAGTAAGAGGTCAAAATTGACAGACTGACAGATGCTGCTGAGCTGCTGTGGTGTCCCCGAGAACATGCGGTTTGTTGGTAAACTAAGCCTGCGCCTCAGAACCCGTCTGTCCATGTGTGTGTGGTGTGTGTGGCTCAGGCTGTGCTAGAGCAGAATACATATCAGAGCCTAAACCTGCTTACCCTGTTAAGACCAGGGCCATTTCCTGTGGAAACATTGGCACACACACGGAAACATGCCGGTTCATCATAGTGCACCAACAAACCAGGTCAATTACAGAGAAGTTGAACGTTGACCAAAATCTACAACTGAGTCAAGATGGGGACCGAAACAAACATGGAGTTTAGATGTAATCTAGGCCGACTTGACTGGCACGCTGCTGTGTGATGGTTTATACTGCATATAAAAATGACCACAGAGAACCATAACCAATAGACAATGGATGTTCTTCTTCTTAGTTCTTCTGGTAACCACGCATAGCATATAGGAGCATATAGCAGTGGGAATGGGAGAGGGACAGAAGAACACATACTGTCGAAGAGGGGAGAGGGAACGTTTGGGAAAGGGGGATAATTAGTCGGAAAAGAGAAATGGAGAGAGGGGGAGTGGGAAAGGGAAGTCCCGGAGTTGGAGAGTAGGGTAAAAGTGGAGAGTGGGAGAAACCGTTTGAAACACATGGGAGGAAGACGTGAGTGGGAGGATGACAGAGAGGGGGAGTGGGAGAGTTAGAGGATGAGACAGAGCGGGAGAAGGTGAGAGGGTGGGAGAATGAGAGGAAAAAGAGGAGTGGAAGTGTAGTACAGTAAATAAACAGAGGCCCCCTCGACAGAGAAAGAGCCCTCCAGCTGCTGATCCCACACACTCTCTCCCTACCTCTCTCTCCCACACACTCTCTCCCTAACTCTCTCTCCCACACACTCTCTCCCTACCTCTCTCTCCCACACACTCTCTCCCTACCTCTCTCTCACACACCCTCTCCCTACTTTCACTCTCTCTTTCTCTTCCTTGCTTTCTCTGTCTACCTCGCTCTTTCTTTCTTTTGTTCTTTCACTTCATAGCCCTTGTTTTCTCTCTCTCTCTCACACACACACACACACACACACACACACACACACACACACACACACACACACACACACACACACACACACACACACACACACACACACACACACACACACACACACACACACACACACACACACACACACACACACACACACACACACACACACAAAGGTGTGTGTTACTTGTAACTATTAAAGGTTATATATGGTGATGTGTGATGCAGCAGCCAGCACAGCTCATCTTCTTGTCAATTCCCCCTTTCCTTTCCTAGAACTAATGAACTGAGACCCTGCTGCTCTCAAGCTGGGGCTCCTCCATACTGAGCACACACCAAACATGTTACCCTGCAGAGCTCATAGACTCAGTGTTGATTTATTACTAAGCAACAGACCTGGGGTGAGTTTCCTGAAAGATTCACAGCTAATGTGGCACATTACTTCTCTCGACGACAGCTCAGATGTAGAGTGACGAGAGCGTAAAATCGATGTATGACGGGCAATCCTGTGTGTGGTTGACATGGTTTCAAATTAAGCACTATGAGTGGAACTGTTAGGCCGCATCTGAAATGACAACCTAACCCAGATATATTCTCCTATGGGCCTTGGTCAAAAGTAGTGCACTACATGGTGAATAGGGGCCTTTGGGACACACACCCTTAGTGTACAGCTGTACAGTGTTTCTGATTTGGAATGTCAACATGTTATGCAGTCACAATGAATGACCTGCGCTGCTGCTAATCCTAGTGCAAGATACATTCTATGCTATTCTACACTGTAGGGCTTGTTGAAGATAGGCTGCAGCTGATGCATAATGCTAGCTGGTTTCCATGTTATGCTATTCTACACTATAGGGCTTGTTGAAGATAGGCTGCAGCTGATGCATAATGCTAGCTGGTTTCCATGTTATGCTATTCTACACTATAGGGCTTGTTGAAGATAGGCTGCAGCTGATGCATAATGCTAGCTGGTTTCCCAGGGTCAAACCAAGAGCAATTATCTCAATCCGACATGGAATCAGGATCTTACGGTTTCCACTAAACATTAGCACAGATGTGTGAGTGTACACATTTCTTCTCTACTCCTGACACAAAGACACTGCTGAACCAAGACACACACACACAGACAGTGTGGGACCAGTGGAAGGGAAGAGAGAAAGAGGGGTTCAGGAGTGGCCAGTGATGGGTTACGGAGGGCTCTCTTCTCTCTCCAGTCTAAACACTCTTGAATTAGAGAAGGATCTGTCTCTGCATACTGAAGTATTCCTGACTCTTTGATAAAGAAGGAACACTTCTGGGGATCCATTATAGGCTTTCCTTTTCATACTGACATTTCCCAGCCAACTTTACCATTACCACCGCCTTTTCTTTATATGCGAAAGGTATTTCCTGTAGTAAAGCCCACGCTTTTATTTCCGCCAAACGACCTAGTAGCCTAGTGCCTAAACATGTCTGTAAGGTTCTGCCTACAACTGATATGACTCATAGCCATAATGCTGAGGCGATTGCACACACTTCCCTGTTTAACTCTTGATGGTCCTCCGGGAGGTTCTAAACGTCTCTTTGCAAAGCCCACCGCTGAGCATGCACGGTTTTCTAAACCACAACTGGATGGATCCACAAAGAATTCATGACTTTGTGATAAAGATTTTGGAATAAAGTAGGCTAATGCAATTGTATCAAGTTGTTGCTGACTGAAACTCCCAAAGTCATACAACCCTTTTGATGCGATAGGACCTGCGTGTGGTCAACTAGATGATTATTTCAGCCCCATTTTGAGCGGGACATTGCCATCGTGCTGCTTTGAGACAAGCTTGGGGACTAGTCTTGATAAATCAATAAAATGTCCCATTTTTGTTTTCAGTGAATCTCCGTTTGGATATTGGTTAGGCTACAATTAGGCTGGGAAAATATTAGTTTGTGATTATCTTGTATAGTTGGCTCATCTAAATCAAGTGTAGGCCTATTTTTTTGCTCGATCGCTACTCCAAAAGCCCACGGAGGTTGTGACATTTGAAGGAGTATCACGTTTCTTTAATAGGATTGCTATTATTTTCTATCAGTATCATTGTGAAGGTAAGACCCTATGCCTGCTCCCTAATGAAGCGGATAGACATGTATTAGTGGATGCCAAGGGAAGCCAGGCTTCCCAAAACATTTACCAAGAAACAAAATAATGTATCTTTCGTCTCTCTGTGTTTCATAAACGTCCTTCAATTTGCAAGAGGCTGAATGTATCTCACTGGAGAAAGCATCCGAGCAAAGGAAACAGCGCCCCCTGTGTCTCAGTAGTCTATGTGTAGGCCATCTGTGGTCAAAACAGGTATGACATTGCTGCCCTCCGTAGCATTGAATGCAAGGGAAGCCAGCAAGCATTTGGCCTCCCTTTATATTTTTTCCTATTATAGCCAATCAGTGTTGAGCTAAACTGAGTGAGCTCAGCTGTAAATGGTCCTGGCATACCAAAAAAAAGCCTGTTTGGATTTGACTTCAAACCAATTACATTGTATCAAAAGCCAAACGTCATTGACTGAACACTTGTTGAATTGTTGCATCTCTTGTGTCTTCGTCCTCTGGTGGCTAGCTAAAATCAACCCTCTCCTAAATTAGCCACAAATGGAGATATGGGTTTGGACTTGTGGTTTAACTTAATTCTCTGTACTGGCCAATGATTCTAATTGTGATTCTGATCCAACCATAAATTCATACATTGTGCCCTTGGCCTGAGAGGATGTCAGTTTGCAGTAGCCCGAAAATGTTGGAAACATGAACTTGCTTGACCATGCTGTAGGTGATGTAACTGTTTGTTGCAGGCAATATGTTTTGTGGACTTCACCTGACACATGTTGTTCTCCGGTTTTGTGGTGAAACAAAGGTGTGGTTGAATTTATTCTGCCACTGTGTCTTCTTATTGTCTCGGCCTTTAGGCCTATATATATATCATGGTCACAAGGCATATGAACTAACAGGTTATAGAGCAAACAACGTAATTAACACATATGGCTTTTTTTCCCTGGCTTGGGTTCCCCGGTGATCTTACCCACACACCGCTACTGTTCCCCAGTGACTTTACCCACACACCACTACTGTTCCCCAGTGACTTTACCCACACACCGCTACTGTTCCCCAGTGATTATACCCACACACCGCTACTGTTCCCCAGTGATTTTACCCACACACCACTACTGTTCCCCAGTGACTTCACCCACACACCGCTACTGTTCCCCAGTGACTTCACCCACACACCGCTACTGTTCCCCAGTGACTTTACCCACACACTGCTACTGTTCCCCAGTGATTATACCCACACACCGCTACTGTTCCCCAGTGACTTTACCCACACACCGCTACTGTTCCCCAGTGACTTTACCCACACACCGCTACTGTTCCCCAGTGACTTTACCCACACACCGCTACTGTTCCCCAGTGACTTTACCCACACACCGCTACTGTTCCCCAGTGACTTTACCCACACACCGCTACTGTTCCCCAGTGACTTTACCCACACACTGCTACTGTTCCCCAGTGATTATACCCACACACCGCTACTGTTCCCCAGTGACTTTACCCACACACCGCTACTGTTCCCCAGTGACTTTACCCACACACCGCTACTGTTCCCCAGTGACTTTACCCACACACTGCTACTGTTCCCCAGTGACTTTACCCACACACTGCTACTGTTCCCCAGTGACTTTACCCACACACTGCTACTGTTCCCCAGTGACTTTATCCACACACCGCTACTGTTCCCCAGTGATTATACCCACACACCACTACTGTTCCCCAGTGACTTTACCCACACACTGCTACTGTTCCCCAGTGACTTTACCCACACACTGCTACTGTTCCCCAGTGATTATACCCACACACCACTACTGTTCCCCAGTGACTTTACTCACACACTGCTACTGTTCCCCAGTGATTATACCCACACACCACTACTGTTCTCCAGTGACTTTACCCACACACTGCTACTGTTCCCCAGTGACTTTACCCACACACCGCTACTGTTCCCCAGTGATTATACCCACACACCACTACTGTTCCCCAGTGACTTTACCCACACACTGCTACTGTTCCCCAGTGACTTTACCCACACACTGCTACTGTTCCCCAGTGATTATACCCACACACCACTACTGTTCCCCAGTGACTTTACCCACATACCCTTACTGTTCCCCAGTGATTTTACCCACACACTGCTACTGTTCCCCAGTGATTTTACCCACACACTGCTACTGTTCCCCAGTGATTTTACCCACACACTGCTACTGTTCCCTGGTGATTTTACCCACACACTGCTACTGTTCCTCTGTGATTTTACCCACACACTGCTACTGTTCCTCAGTGATTTTACACACACACTGCTACTGTTAAAAATAAAACCTTTTTATATGACAGTGTGAGGAAAACAAATGCTGAACCATTTCCCCCAAAACAACAGCTGATATGGCTGACTTTTGAAATGTACATAGACAGAATTCAGAACATGGGCCGTTCATACAGTATTCTCCCTGTACACCAAGTCAGAACCGTAGGATAAATAAAGGGGGCATATAAGCAGACAATGAAAGCTCTTACAATATTCAATGATGACATTTCTCAAAAACAGGCTATAGGTTACATGTGCACCACCAAGTCAGAACAGTAGGCTAAGTTGAGTAGGCTCGAATATTGTAAGAGCTTTTTTTATTTAATCCCAGTCCCCGTCTCCGCAGGAGGCCTTTTGCCTTTTGGTAGGCCGTCATTGTAAATAAGAATTTGTTCTTAACTGACTTGCAAAGTTAAATAAAGGTGGGAGGAGAATCCTGTCTTTCCAAGTAAATTAAATATTATTAGACTATAGTTTACTACAGTGTCTGTAAAGAAATAGCCTATTGATAATGTAAAGAAGTGGAGGGCACTCAACCAATGTGAGTCAAGGTGGAATCAAACAAATGTATTATCATTGAAAAGGAAATGGCACAACGCGCGCGCATAGGTTACCATGATGAGTGAGCGTTTTCATTTTCCAGCTGACTACCTTTTGTCTTTTCACTGTCTTTCCATCTCTCTGTCTCTCTTTTTTTCTTTGTCTCTCTCTCCGTCTGTCTGTCTGTCTCTCTCTCTCTCTGTCTTTCTCTCCTCTTCAGTCCACATTTCTATTGGCAGAGCTTTGCATACCTAAACTGGAAAGGGAGGGGAAAGGTCCCTAATGACACATCCCAATGGGAACGTCAATGAGAATGTCAGAGGCTTACTAGGAAGCTCGTGAAATCCGACATCCCGGCATCGCCTCAAGTTCTCCCTCAACTAAAAATGCCTGTCTTTTCTTTCCTACTCTCTAACATGGAAAACCTGCCAGACTAGGAGCCTTGGGTCTCCTGTGTTGTTGAACAGTAACACAGTTAACAGCTAGCTCACTAGCTAGTTAGCCCCCATTTGACTTCCATAGGGTTGCTATTGGGAGGCCTTTGGGGACCAATATGGCCGCTCAGTTGCTCGTATAATTGCGCTTCCGTAAACAACAAGGACCATCAGTCACAAGAAAACAACAACAACCCCTTTCTACTGAAACAACCCAAACAAAATACTACAACAAGTAGCTGGGATGATGGCTGAGACTCCCATTGACCTGGTGATCTCCTCAGTCCCAAAACACTGATTGGGATTGACATAGAAGTATGCAGAACTGTAATGACTACTGAGCGGTTTACTGAAGTGACCCGTGCAGATGGTAAAACAAATAAGCTAAATAAACAAAAAAAAATATATGTATATATATACACTTTTACAGTTTACATTTGTTGTTATTTACATTTTAAACTAACAACAATTAGGCCTCAATTGCATTGTTTGATTGCAATGCCTCTCCAAGTAATCTGAACATGAAAGAGAGAAATGGCCTGATATAAACCTAAGGTTAGGGCTACTTATTTTCTTTCCAGAATTTTTTTTAAAAACAGTATCGTCTCTGGTTCTATTTGTGATCTAGTAGACAATGGGAGGAGAGAGAGGGGCCGTCTGAAAAATGAGGAGTCAAACCAGGGTTGGGGAGAGAATTTTTGCCCTGTGTGTGTGAGTGTACGTGTATGTGTGCTCGGTCACGTATGGATATACTCATGAATATGATCATCATATCGTGATACTAGATACAAAATCATTGTGTCCGGTATAGGATTTTGGGGTGCACTGCAGAATGTGTGTTTACGTGAGACCATTTAAATGAGTGTGGTGTGTGATTATGGTACAGTGTTTCAGTCCCTGCGGCCAGAAGAGGAAACCGTTGTGGACCACGTTGAGTACTGAGCAGTCAGGCTGTCCAACCACATACGTTCAACTCACCTCCCTGACTTTCACTTTTCACTGCCGGGCAATTTAGTATCCTAGACGACAGCAGCTGTTTTGTATTTGCCGGTATGCTATGCAGCACTATGCTGCTGTAGACATGATACCCCATTGAATAAAGTCTGCTTCGAGTTGAGTCCAGTCAGCACACCTCACTAGCAAGAGGAAACAGAAACAGGACCCAGCTGGTAGTGCTTGTGACCTAGCAGTGGAACAGTTGAAAAGGCAGACACACACACACGCACAGATGCACACGGGGCACACATGCATACACAAATACACACACACAGAACCCCCCCATCCCTACACACACCGCTCAGAGATGGAGATGTGTTTGGGGGCTGCATTACATATCCTGACACACAGAGAGAGAGATACACATCCTGACACAGAGAGAGAGAGACTTGACGTTGAGGAACCCAAGGAAAACATTACAGTTCATTGTTGGGCTCACGTTTCCCCCGGCTCAGTCCGGTCCAACCCAGCATGGACTAATTGAATGGCTTCCAGAACCTGCTGGATGATGACATATATAACTCCTACTCCCACTCTGTGGACTTCATGAACAGTGATAGTCGTGTCGCCCCCCCACATGAAAAAACACTATTGTATACATTGGTATAAATACTATAGTATTCACTGTAGTGTTTGTTGCAGACTTTACTGTAATATTCATGGTAGTGTTTGTTGCAGACTTTACTGTAATATTCACAGTCATTTTTTTTCAGACTAGTCCTGTAGTATTTACTCTAGTACAGTGAGGGAAAAAAGTATTTGATCCCCTGCTGATTTTGTACGTTCGTCCACTGACAAAGAAATGATATAATTTTAATGGTAGGTTTATTTGAACAGTGAGAGACAGAATAACAACAACAAAAAAGTTATTAATTGATTTGCATTTTAATGAGGGAAATAAGTATTTGACCCCTCTGCAAAACATGACTTAGTACTTGGTGGCAAAACCCTTGTTGGCAATCACAGAGGTCAGACGTTTCTTGTAGTTGGCCACCAGGTTTGCACACATCTCAGGAGGGATTTTGTCCCACTCCTCTTTGCAGATCTTCTCCAAGTCATTAAGGATTCGAGGCTGACCTTTGGCAACTCAAACCTTCAGCTCCCTCCACAGATTTTCTATAGGATTAAGGTCTGGAGACTGGCTAGGCCACTCCAGGACCTTAATGTGCTTCTTCTTGAGACACTCCTTTGTTGCCTTGGCCGTGTGTTTTGGGTCATTGTCATGCTGGAATACCCATCCACGACCCATTTTCAATGCCCTGGCTGAGGGAAGGAGGTTCTCACCCAAGATTTGACGGTACATAGCCCCCGTCCATCGTCCCTTTGATGCGGTGAAGTTGTCCTGTCCCCTTATAAGAAAAACACCCCCAAAGCATAATGTTTCCACCTGTTCTTGAGGTCATAGGCAGCATTCCTCCTCCTCCAAACACGGCGAGTTGAGTTGATGCCAAAGAGCTGCATTTTGGTCTCATCTGACCACAACACTTTCACCCAGTTGTCCTCTGAATCATTCAGATGTCCATTGGCAAACTTCAGACGGGCATGTATATGTGCTTTCTTGAGCAGGGGGACCTTGCGGGCGCTGCAGGATTTCAGTCCTTCACGGCGTAGTGTGTTACCAATTGTTTTCTTGGTGACTATGGTCCCAGCTGCCTTGAGATCATTGACAAGATCCTCCCGTGTAGTTCTGGGCTGATTCCTCACCGTTCTCATGGTCATTGCAACTCCACAAGGTGAGATCTTGCATGGAGCCCCAGGGCGAGGGAGATTGACAGTTCTTTTGTGTTTCTTCCATTTGCGAAGAATCGCACCAACTGTTATCACCTTCTCACCAAGCTGCTTGGCGATGGTCTTGTAGCCCATTCCAGCCTTGTGTAGGTCTACAATCTTGTCCCTGACATCCTTGGAGAGCTCTTTGGTCTTGGCCATGGTGGAGAGTTTGGAATCTGATTGATTGATTGCTTCTGTGGACAGGTGTCTTTTATACAGGTAACAAGCTGAGATTAGGAGCACTCCCTTTAAGAGTGTGCTCCTAATCTCAGCTCGTTACCTGGATAAAAGACAATTGGGAGACAGAAATCTTTCTGATTGAGAGGGGTTCAAATACTTATTTCCCTCATTAAAATGCAAATCAATTTATAACATTTTTCACATGCGTTTTTCTGGATTTTTGTTGTTGTTATTCTGTCTCTCACTGTTCAAATAAACCTACCATTAAAATTATTGATCATTTCTTTGTCAGTGGGTAAACGGACAAAATCAGCAGGGGATCAAATACTTTTTTCCCTCACTGTATACCGTAGTTAGTTTACAGTTAACTATAGTATAAATAATGTAGTAAAATAAATGTAGTATATCATTCATGTAGTGTTTTTGCAGATTGTAATATTCTGTAGTATTTACTTTAGTGTTTTTGCGGACATTACTGTCACGATCGTTCTCAGAAATGGACCAAGGTGCAGCGTGCATGACGTTCCACATATTATTTCATTGTGAAAACAGACAAAAACAACAAAAAAAGAACTGAATCGGACACTAAGTAGCGCTCACACGGCACATACAAAAACAATATCCCAAAAACACAGGTGGAAAAAGGACTACCTAAATATAATCCCCAATTAGAGGGGGAATAACAGCTGCCTCTAATTGGGAACCACACACAAAACCAACATAGAAATAAACAACATATAAAACCCCCCTAGTCACGTCCTGACCTCTCTATGGCCAGAACGTGACAGTACCCCCCACCCAAAGGTGCGGACTCCGGACGCAAAACCTGAAACTATATTGGAAAGCTCCAGCCATGGAGCGGGACTGCACGCCGTGCCTGGACTGGGCACCGGTGCAGAGGAAGGCTCCGGCCATGGAGCGGGACTGCACGCCGTGCCTGGACTGGGCACCGGTGCAGAGGAAGGCTCCAGCCATGGAGCGGGACTGCATGCCGTGGCTGGACTGGGCACCGGTGCAGAGGAAGGCTCCGGCCATGGAGCGGGACTGCACGCCGTGCCTGGACTGGGCACCGGTACAGAGGAAGGCTCCGGCAGTGGCACCGGGCTGGGAAGGCACAATGGAGACCTGTTGCGTGTAGCCGGCACAGGTTGCACCGGACTGGTGACACGCTCTTCAGGGCGAGTGCGGGGAGCTGGCACTGGACGTACCGGACTGGGAAGGCGCACTGGAGGCCTGGTGCCTGGAGCCGGCACAGGTTGCACCGGACTGGTGACACGCTCTTCAGGGCAAGTGCGGGGAGCCATCACAGGACGTACCAGGCTGGGAAGGCGCACTGGAGGCCTGGTGCCTGGAGCCGGCACAGGTTGCACCGGACTGGTGACACGCACTTCAGGGTGAGTGCGGGGAGCCGGCACAGGACATACCGGACTGGGAATGCGCACTGGAGGCCTGGTGCGTGGAGCCGGCACAGGTTGCACCGGACTGGTGACACACACTTCAGAGCGAGTGCGGAGAGCTGGCACAGGACGTACCGGGCTGGGCAGACGCTCCTCTAAACGCCTGCACTGCAGCATACTCCTCGCCAACACCTCTCTCCGATATCCTTCCCTAAACTCCTCTAATTTCTATAGTTAAATGTTATGTTTTTGCAGACTGTAGTGTTTTTATGATGATTACTATAGTATTTTAGTGTTTTTTTGTTGTGGGGGGGGTAATACTGTAGTACTGATTATAGTACTCTACTTTTACATTTTAGCAGATGCTCTTATCCAGAGTGACTTACGCTAGTGAGTGCATACATGTTATACTTTTTCACACTGGTCCCGTGGGAATCGAACCCACAACCCTGGTGTTGCAAGCGCCATGATCAAGGGATACTAAAGTGTGTAGTATAGTATTCTACAGTATACTACAGTTTACTATAGAATTCTATGGTAAGTACTGTAGTATTCTATAGTAAACGTAATTGTTTTCATGTGGGGCCATAGAGATTATTATAGATCTCTATGGGTGACAGTCTGAGGAGATAGGACCATATTCAACTCAATCATAACAGAGCATGCTAAGTATAGGTTGTGTCGTGTATTTCCTTCTCATTATCAATGTCTTACATAACTAAAGTTATGACTGAATTTACTGTGAGCATGAAGCTTGTTTGTGTGACGACTCTATTCGGGTTGCTTGTTCTTAACCGGTCTTCTTAACTGATCTTCTTAATTGATCTGCTTAACTTATCTTATCTACACATCGTAACAGTACCTTCTAGCTTGTTTCTATTCCTGTCAACTCATTTAACTGTTGACACCTGGTTGCTAGGCATTCCCAGGATGATGTGACATATTACAGACGTGCAGAGAGGTTGAAATATTCACTGCTGCTTTAAAAATATATATTCTCTCTAATGTAACAATCCAGCAGAGTACTGAATGAGAGATGAGACAAAATTATTTATGGATAACACACACACGCTATCAGTTGAACGAGTTCCAAGAGTGTTAACTCGCTTCAAATCAAGGACACGTTGTAGTAACTCTTGTTGTAGAAGAACCCTCTTTATTTTTCCGTAGTAACTCTTGTTGTAGAAGAACCCTCTTTATTTTTCCGTAGTAACTCTTGTTGTAGAAGAACCCTCTTTATTTTTCCGTAGTAACTCTTGTTGTAGAAGAACCCTCTTTATTTTTCAGTAGTAACTCTTGTTGTAGAAGAACCCTCTTTATTTTGTAGTAACTCTTGTTGTAGAAGAACCCTCTTTCTTTTTCAGTAGTAACTCTTGTTGTAGAAGAACCCTCTTTCTTTTTCAGTAGTAACTCTTGTTGTAGAAGAACACTCTTTATTTGTTTTGCTCCCATCTTTCTTATTGATTCTGCCAAGTCTGAAATGTTCTGGTGCATAAACTTTGAATTAGCTCTCTCCTTGATGTTTCCTTACATTTACATTTTACTAGACATGCTCAAAACATCCCAAAAACCTCCCTCACAATTATAGTACAATAGTGTTTATGGGGTTCTACAGAGAATCCAATTGTTGAAGAAACCACTCATGTTCTGCCATGGGCATTTCTATCGAATGCCAGGAGAGTTCATGGTTTTTTGAGAGTTGGTTGTTTAAGTTTGAGTTTCATGGTACATCATCATCATTCTTTTTGATATCTGTCATCTTTTTTGAAGAGCCATCCAAACCTCAGCTAATGACCCTGGCGTGCTAGAGAAAAGCTCCAGAGCCCTGCCCGCTGCAGCCTACCAGAGTCTCACACTAAAGTACAGCTAGAGCACTTGAAATATTGTTAAATACTATTTGAACCCAGGTCTGCCCGTGCTCTCACACTCTCACTCTATTGGGAACCTGACAAGAATATCACGACGACACCACACCACCAATAGGAAGGAATGGAGTCAACCTTGTAACGCTGTCATCATCGCTTGGTCGCGTTTGGAAAAGGATTGGGGATGCGAGGAGCTAATTTGCCTTCGCTCGAATCCCCCCTTTTTATTTGGATATTGGAATTGGAAGGAACATGCTTTTAAGAAAGTACTTGAAAGGGAAAAAAGGAAGTGAGAGCAACTCAGAATTCACTTCAAATCCTTTCCAGTCACGCTAATGTTTTAGCTAGCCTCCATTTGCGTGTCTGGGGTTGTGCTCGGCCATACATATTGCCCATCCATCCGGAACTACAGCATATCAAGCACTTCTACTTCCTAAACAAAAGAGACTGGGGCGAAAGGAGAGTTTCAGGCTAGAGCATGTCTTGGCTTTCTGCTAGTTCAGCCTTTCACCTTATCGGTCTTCTTGGCTGCATGTTCAACAAATTAGCTCAGGATACAGGAGAGGCCCAACACTGAGGCTGAGCCCCAAATGGCAGCCTATTCCCCTTTATAGTGCACTACTTTTGACCAGAGCTCTGGTCAAAAGTAGTGCACTACATATATAGGGAATAGGGTGCCATGTGGGATGCATTCTAGGTCTTAGTCTGGCTTTCATTTACATTCTTGCTGCTTTCTAGTTTCTTTTCAACTAAAAGGGGTGAAGAGAGATGGAATTCCATGGGGCTTTAGAAAGAGAAAAGACCAGGAATTACTCTCAAGCAACACAATCCTCAAGAGTTGAGATCCACAGGGGGATCAGGCCTGCACAGCTGTGTGGTGTGGCATTTTATTGTGTCGTCCTCTCATTTATTTTGATTACCACCATGTGTCATTGACACGGCGTCCAATGGGGCTCACTGTGTCGGAAGTCTTTGACTGACACCCACACAGGTCCCATAGGGGATGAGTGTGAAATCTGGAAACTGGGAGGAGTGAGCGACTCATCAGGCGTCAATCTTGGGGATTGAGTGAGATTTAATGGCATGTGTCCACAGGAGGGGGCCTGAGGTGAACACAGTTGCAGCGTGCCCTGTGGAGGCCTGCCTGCCTGTCTATATGATGTGTTACACAGTCCAGTGGAGCCGAGAGGGGTGTAATGTATCACACACAAAACCCCAACAGGGCCCTGGTCT
Source organism: Brachymystax lenok tsinlingensis (assembly GCA_030435695.1). Taxonomy (NCBI): domain Eukaryota; kingdom Metazoa; phylum Chordata; class Actinopteri; order Salmoniformes; family Salmonidae; genus Brachymystax; species Brachymystax lenok. The sequence continues at coordinate 14,705,577 of CM059812.1, forward strand.
GCTTCTCATTAAGACTGTGGTCTGCCAGAGCTGGGCTGACTACATCCAAACTAAATCCAGACTTTCCCAAGTTCTCCTACGTCACCCCGCTCATCCGTACACTCCATTAGCTTCCAGTCGAAGGTGGCATCCACTACAAGACTATGGTTCTTGCCTACAGAACTGCCCCTCCCTACCTTCAGGCGATGCTCAAACCCTACACCCCAACCCTGAAGCAACACTGAACCATGCGTGAGAACACCAGCTGTTCTGGACGACTGTGTGAACACGCTCTCCGTAGCCGATGTGAGTAAGACCTTTAATCAAGTAGTAAATCAGGTGTTAAATAAGGTGAAAAGGAGACTGGAGTAGGACTTTAAAGGTGTCCCGGCTGTTTCTCTCTCTTTCTGTCCAGGGTGTAATCTCCTTGTTATCTCTGTAATTGAGCCAGTAGGGGCCATTTTCTCTGGAGAATTAGTTTTAGGCCTAATTGTGATGACTCACTGCTTGCGGATTCTTTCCTGCTATCCCCACAAAACCACTCTACCAATATCAGTAGTGGAAGACAAGACACATACCGCACCCACCCACTTTCTCTGAACAAATTTCTTAAAGTAACTGTCCAGTGAAAATCTCACTATTAAAAGTTCATATTCTGTTAACTCATACCCAAATAATGTTGCTGACTCATCCTTTACTCATATTTGTGGCTAAAGCATAAATTGGAGAAGAAAAAAAAAAAACACCCCAAACCTGTATCTCAAACAGACCGTTTAAAAAATGCTTGTAATTCCCGGTGTCATCCTCCTGAGGAGAAGGAGCTGGCCAATCAGCGGTCTACTCGCATTCATATTTTTTATGGCCGATATACACCTACACTATTATTTTGTTGGGGTAACCCCACACCATTCCAACACAGAAAATATGCTTTTTAACATACTTAATTAAACAAAATTGGAAGGGAAACTATTTAACTTATATTGTAATTAATTATAGGTCATATTTTATAGATATCTGGAAACACTAGACAGTTACTTTAAAGCCACTGTGCTTTCTCTGCAGCCACTTCAAATGAAATTGAACCTCATAAACCGAGGCTCATGTGGAACTCCAAACTTCTGCAAGTGGGGTGGAAAATCCAAACAAACAACCTACTGACAGTCTCAGGTCATGTTCATGTAACGTAACACCAAACTAAACTAGTGAGGGATCCAATAAATAAAGAGTAAACTTCACGCACAACGATGTGGGCTTCCATTGGAACCTGGAAGGAGGGAGAGAGGAGTGAGGGAGAGATGAGTGAGAGAGAGAGAGAGAGAGAGAGAGAGAGAGAGAGAGAGAGAGAGAGAGAGAGAGAGAGAGAGAGAGAGAGAGAGAGAGAGAGAGAGAGATATGTGGGATATAGGGACATTGACATGGAAAAACACTCAGATGGCAACAGTTGAGGAAGGAATGCACTCTTATCATTAGTGACCTGGTCTGGAGCCTTATCAGTGAGTAAGGATTTAAGTGTGTGCGCGTGGAGGGGCAGGGGCGGGAATAAGGGGTGGGGGACAAGCTGATAGCCTGAAGGAATGATAACCTGGTGAGTGGTGAAGAGGGGGAGTGCCTTGGTATTGTTTAGCAGTGTAGCTATAGAGCTGGTGGCTGTAGCCTATAAGGCTGTGTAGCTATAGAGCTGGTGGCTGTAGCCTATTAGGCTGTGTAGCTATAGAGCTGGTGGCTGTAGCCTATAAGGCTGTGTAGCAATAGAGCTGGTGGCTGTAGCCTATAAGGCTGTGTATCTATAGAGCTGGTGGCTGTAGCCTATAAGGCTGTGTAGCTATAGAGCTGGTGGCTGTAGCCTATAAGGCTGTGTACCTATAGAGCTGGTGGCTGTAGCCTATAAGGCTGTGCAGCAATAGAGCTGGTGGCTGTAGCCTATAAGGCTGTGTAGCTATAGAGCTGGTGGCTGTAGCCTATAAGGCTGTGTAGCTATAGAGCTGGTGGCTGTAGCCTATAAGGCTGTGTAGCTATAGAGCTGGTGGCTGTAGCCTATAAGGCTGTGTAGCTATAGAGCTGGTGGCTGTAGCCTATAAGGCTGTGTAGCTATAGAGCTGGTGGTTGGAGCCAATAAGGCTGTGTAGCTATAGAGCTGGTGGCTGTAGCCTATAAGGCTGTGTAGCTATAGAGCTGGTGGCTGTAGCCTATAAGGCTGTGTAGCTATAGAGCTGGTGGCTGTAGCCTATAAGGCTGTGTAGCTATAGAGCTGGTGGTTGGAGCCAATAAGGCTGTGTAGCTATAGAGCTGGTGGCTGTAGCCTATAAGGCTGTGTAGCTATAGAGCTGGTGGCTGTAGCCTATAAGGCTGTGTAGCTATAGAGCTGGTGGCTGTAGCCTATAAGGCTGTGTAGCTATAGAGCTGGTGGTTGGAGCCAATAAGGCTGTTATTTTATACATGTAGAGCTGAAGTAGTGAAATAAATGGGCCTGACGTTTTATAGTTTTATAGGCCTGGCAAGCAAGTGTGGGTCCAGTTCATACATAGGACATAGCTATTTTGCATTAAGACCAACATTGTGAAATGCCATGAGAGTTAAGGATTAAATGCCATGAGAGTTAAGGATTAAATGCTATGAGAGTTAAGGATTAAATGCCAGGAGAGTTTTAGGATTAAATGCCATGAGAGTTAAGGATTAAATGCCATGAGTTAAGGATTTTTGAGTGAGAAGTTACCGTACATTCTCCTCTTGACAATCTCCCTCTACATAAACATTAAATATCAGGGCCTAAAAAGTTTAAACGCACTTCTACTAGTGAGTCGAAACGTCTGGCCACTTACCTCTGCCAGTCCAGAGAAATCATAGAAACCTCATTATGACCTCACTTCCTGGATCTCATCATCGTCATGGCGACCTCCGTGTAGGGTAGAGACTGTGGTCAACCTAGAATAATCACCTTCTTCACCTCATAACTGCCCACAATGCCAGGGCTACCAAGGCCATGGCTCCATCCAAATCCCAGCTCTGAGGGAAGAGAGAAGCTTGAAAGGGTTCGGCATCATCCTAGTGTGAGTGTGGGCCTAAGGGCTGGATCATTTATTTTACTAGTACATGACTTCACAGTGTTGATGAATCAAATAAATACGAGAGAAAGAGAAAGTGGGTATGGGAGGAGGGAGAGAGAGGGAGAGAGAGGGAGAGAAAGAGGGAGGGAGGACAACCAAATGAGAGTTAGTGAATAAGATGAGAAGACTGACAGTGAGAGAGAAAACGAGAGGGAGAGAAACAGAAAAGGAGACAGCATTTCCTCAGCCCAACAGCCACCAGGCCTGCCTGTCTGTTAGATCACTCGTCCGCCCCACATGAGACAGACACCATCACCCCAAGGAGGCTCTATGATGTTCAAGGCCTCTGTCTGCTTTCACTCACAGGACAGGCAATCACAGGTTATTAGTCTGTAATGACCCCTGATAGGGACACACTCCCACAACACAGCAGCACTGGAGTGACTTGGTGGTGATGACAGACACAGAAACACTAGAGAGACACACATGGGGACACACACAAGCATGCACGTAAACATGGACACACATACACACACGAGCCATTTCGCTGCACCTTTTTTGTGTGTGAGCATGAGCGTCTGAGCGTGCAAACACACACATACACACAATAGCGTGCAAACACACACATACACACAATAGCATGGAAACACGCAGGAAGCAACCAGATTTAAAATGTGGCTCAAATACAGAACTCCCAAACCACAAAATGACACAAATTAGCTTGAGTCACCATGCTTCTGTTAATGCATGGCTTTTGTTATGGCATCGCAATGGGGGAACAAAATGATGTCTTCATTTCCCCAAGATCTCGGAATAAGTTTGAAACGCCTAGTGTAAGTGAGGACTGGGAGACTGTATATTCTTTAGGGTTAGGATTAACTTCATGTGTTCTCTCCCGTGTGCTGGTAAGGGCACAGATGACAGACGGGATTCCAGTTGAGGTGGTTTAATAAGGCTGAAGAAGGCTGTGTGTGTGTGTGTGTGTGTGTGTGTGTGTGTGTGTGTGTGTGTGTGTGTGTGTGTGTGTGTGTGTGTGTGTGTGTGTGTGTGTGTGTGTGTGCGAAGAGAGAAATAGAGATACAAAAGTGAATGACAGAATACAATCTCCAACATACATCTCTTCTAAACAGTATGCATGGCTATAACATAATGCTATACAGGACCATACAGTGCAATAAACCGTGACTGTACTAATTTGAGTTCAAAGGGGTGCCCCTGCACGTGTACTACAAAGCATAGCACCATCATCTTCAGTACTGGGCTACAACTGCACAATGAACTGGAATACCTCTAAACAGTGAAATACAATGTAATACCCATAGAAATCAAACTTATATTTCTCTCACTTGACTTCTCTCCAGCTGATTTTCTTCTCTGAGCTGGAGATTGCCCAGCATGCTCCACTTCACCGGTGGGCGGAGCTACAGCTCTGATATGGTGAACTAACATTACTGATTTGATTAACTGCAAATACTTCACAGCCGTTTGGACACCTAGGGTGCATCCCTAATGACACCGTATTCCATATATAGAGCAATATAGTCAGGCCCCCTCCCTATTCCCTACGTAGTGCAATATGCAGGGAATAGGGTGCTGTTTTGGTAGGCCTGGTCTTTGCTGCCTTTTCTGGGATTCCTTGAAGACAAGCAGACTGGCCGTTTTCAAAAGTTGTCTCAGCCTATGATAAACGTTTACTCTGTTGATCCTCTCATGTGTGTCAGCATGTCAACGAGCCATCCTTAACTGACATTATCAGACTACGAGAAATGCAGGCACTTGACCCGTCTGTCCATACATGAGCGTGTGCACACACACGCTGAGAAGACAATGACATGAGAACACACGCACACGGGCACACGCATGCACGCACACACACAGGAACCAGACTTAATCCCCCTGGGAGGGTGATCAGGGTAGCTCCCAGCTAACGCTAATCCCATAAACAAACAGTAGTTTGTGAGGAGGGGAAAGGCATTGTCTCTTGGGCTCACCTGGTTATATGTACTAGACCTGGGTTCAATTAGTAGTCGTTTTCTTACAAATACTTAAGCTGTGGTTGATTGAGATTGTCTGGCGCTATGGAACCAATCGAGTACTTGCAAAAGTGCAAACCCTGCCCATCTAGCACTTCAGGCAGGCTCAGACAAACACTGAAAGTATTGGAAAGGATACATATATTATTTGAACCCAGGTGTGTTTATGTACGCTACAGGTAGAACGTTGGAACAGCCAACAGGATTAGAGCAGGATATCCATAATACAACCGTCGACAAACAGTTTGTTCGAACCTCTCATTTGAATGATATGCGGAACAACGTTCAGGTGTCACATTCACCTCCCACGTTTGAGTGGGAGACTGTGATTTATATGGATTTTGTGTGTGTGTGTACAGTGTGTACAGTGTGTGTGTACAGTGTGTTTGTACATGTTTTAGTATACTTGTGATTACCAAAAGTCCTTACAAGAATAGTAAACCAACAACAATTCAGAGAAGTGAGGACATTTTAGGTCCTCACTTAGGTTAGGTTTAGAGTTAGGGTTAGAATTAGGGTTAGTGGTTAGGTTTAGGTTTAGAGTTAAGGTTAGAATTAGGGTTAGGTTAAGGTTTAGGGGTTAAGGTTAGGGTTAGGGTAAGGGAAAAGGGTTAGGGATGCTGGTCTCCATAAAGTCCTCACAAGTATAGTAAGACATGGCTGATTCAGATGGGTTGGGTTAAATCCACATTTTTTATATTTAACTTTTGTCTCTTTCCCCTGCTGTTCTGTAAAGAATTTCCTATTAATTTAATGGGAAATTTCTCATTTTCTAAAGTTGGAAAATTCCCCCTCCCCCGCTCTTATCCTCCTGCTGTTGCACAAGCAGAATCTGCTGACACCTAGCGGTAGTATGAGTAGTGGCACACTGGTTACTTTTTAAGTTGTATGTGGTCTCTCACGGTCAGAAGGGTTCAATTAGACTGTTTCTCAACGCTGACGTTAGCAGCAGAACAAACTCCAATCACAGGTAAAGAGTAGTTCAATAGCTACAACAGCATAGCTAACAGTTAGTTAGCTAACTAGTTCGTTGATTTAGCCTACATCTTCTATGATCAGCTGATAGCCCATATACTGCCCTCTCCATGAGCAGTAGCTTAGGCTAGGTAGCTTGCTTACAGTGGGATGAGTGTCTTTGAGCACCTGCCTCTCCAAAGTAGACATACAATATATGTAAGCACCCACACATACGTGTATGATACATGCTTTAAGCCAGACATCCCAATCATGGAACATTACATTACATTGGTTGGCCGGGCACTCTCAGTGTTAACAGACCTGGTTCAATCTGTAGCCATGTTCTGTTCTGCTCTGTTCCAACAGACATGGTTCAATCTGTAGCCAATGCCTGGAGCGGTTTGGCAGGTGATAACGCATAGCAGGTCTGAGCATGTTACTAGCATTACTGACACTGGAATTAGGCTATAACACTACATAAACATTGGGAATTTATTTACACTTCGAGATGATGTTAACAGTTAGTACCTACTATAATCAAGCTAGCTAGATACAACTGTTTCATGTGTTCTGTCTCCATGAAACAAGCAAACTAATAAATAATCAAACGAGTATTATAGAGTCCAGCCATATGTTCTGTGGGTAAATTCTATGAATTATATTTCTATGGCCAAAACAATTGAAGGAACCACAATAACACGAATCTTCAACAATATGCTATTCTCTTGCCCACTCACTTTTACCCTCCCTGTACTGCTTGCTCCCTGTATTTGTTAAAGTTGAATTGAGTCCAAAAACATCAATGGATAATGTGTAGAGAGAGATTGGGCTAAGACCAACCCCCCTGGATGTTTCAAGTTAGGTTCTGCTGCTCCGGTCTCTTGCTTGTCAGTTCTCTTTAGTGCGGTGGTTAGTGTGGATTCTCATCAACGCATAGATAAGATCTCTCCAAATAATGTTCAAGGTAGGTTTATTTCATATGTGTATTTACAGATGCAATGTCGTAGTGCTGGTCTATGTTAATAGAAAGCGTTTTACCAATACGCGGTCATTGGATAAATTGCTTTTACGCGCACGAATTGCGTCTTACTTTGTCTGTTGGAAAAGATAAGGGTGTCTGCAGTGTGCTGGATCTCTTTTCAGAACATGTTTGAATTCGGTTTAATCCAATTTCACTTTCTGTTTATTAGATTTCGTTTGACATGTATGTAGCCTATGCCATTTTGTGTGGAATGCACGGGCCGTTACCTCGTTTTTGGTCTGTGGACCGTGGGAACTTTACATACCATGCCGATCACAATGAGACGTTTTTGGGGTAATCGGTGTACGGCAATTAGGCTGCGTTTAGACAGGCAGTCCAATCTTTTGATCAATTAGATCAGGTCTGAAAAAGATCTGATGTGATTGGGGTAATTGCCGGTCAACGGGCTGAATTGGCAATGTAGGCATATGAGCACAATACGTTGAAAATACGTCTTTGAACCAATTTTGCTTAGTGGGATGTGATTCCACGGCAATGTGCAGTGAGATACAACAGCTGTCACTATCATTATTTTTAAGAACAGTTACAGACCTCTCTATATGTATTATATTATATCCAGGCTATATTGTGGAATTTGTGTAGGCTATGCATTTGTTTGTTTGTTTGAAACAGAAATCCTATTAAATTAAATGAGTATTCTAATTCCTAGCAATTCTACAGTTTGAACCTTTAAACTTCAAGTTTATGTTGCCCCAATTTTATTGGCTACAGATTAGATTTGAGTTAACGTTTCCAGACAAGACCATTTTTGAAAATCTTAACATATGACTCAAGGATAGAAAAAAAAAATCCATTCTCAAAACACAAGACTCAAAGGAATGCGACCCGAATCACACTTAATGGTTTTCTAACATAAACACTGTCTGATCAAAGACATTCACCACTGGTTTCGATTTCTTTTGACAAGGCATTATTTATGAAAGTATATGCATTCCAGATTAAATTCCATACATTTTACTCTGATTTCGTTTTGGAAACATGAGCAACTGAAATTTACTCCAACCTACTGACATTTCACCCCGACTGTGCTATGATGAAGCTGGCAGGTGAAAGGGTCCGCATGTGCCAACTTTACGCACGCACTGTTATGACGATGAATGTCTAATATCGTTAACATGATTAACTCACTCTTTAAACATAATTAAGGTAGTTAAGGAAAGAGCGTTAAACATTTCACATGGCCTCTTTAGGTACTCAGTCAAAACTTTTACACCAAGTGGTGTTTGTTTTAAATTAAGGCATGTGTCCAATTTTTTTATGAAGAATTAATCACTTTAGCAAACGTTTTAGGGCTACGAATAAAAATTGCCTTCAATAGGCTAATTTAATCTAAATTAAAATGCAGATATGTTTTGAGTATTTTTATTTGTTTGTTTTTCATTATGTATTTGTAATTAGTCATACTGTACTGTTCTCACCCTAATGTCCTCTGTATTATTTAATTCACAGGAGTTGAACAATAAGCTGCTCAGTCAAGACCCCTCAAAACAGAGCACATGAGCACCCCCTGGTGGCAGTGACAAGCATAACACATTTGATCAGAGACGTGGGGAAATAGAACCACTACCTGGCTCAGCTGCAACTAACATCTCCTTGTCTATTGGATTATAGTTCTGTCATTCTATGGAGCTCTGAGGGTCAGAACTCAACTTTGATGCTTAGTGCCTCCATACCACAGAGAGCCCCCATACCAACTGGTATTGATTGTTAACTGAAACATGACAAGTTCAACTATGCGTTAATTAATACCTAGAATAAGGTATTAAAAAGTCAACCAAAGAGTTTGCTAAAGAAGGCTTAACAAACTGTACAGAAGCATGGAGATGGAAGCCTCCCGTGCTGCCTACACTGGGGCCTTCCCCACTGAATCTGTAGACTCTCTACCCACCAACACCTCTCCAAGCCTGCTCCAATTCTTCTGGGATTACCAGAACAATGACGTCATTGTGACCCACTACAACTACACAGGCAAGCTCCAGACAGACCGGTATCGTGAGGGGTTAAAACCAGAAGCCATAGCCTTCCTGGTAGTGTGTCTTCTTATCATCCTGGAGAACGCTGTGGTTCTAATAGCCATCTGGACCAATAAGAAGTTCCACCTGCCCATGTACTATCTCCTAGGTAACCGTTGTTGTTTTTGACCTACATCCACCCCCCTTTCTTCAGTGGATGTAGGACAGTTATCACTATGACTCTACTTTATATAACTTAAAAAAAAAATTATGTTACAATATAATACCAAAAAATCTACTAAATGCAATTCCATAAATTTTCAATTTTTTCTTCCTAGGTAACCTGACTCTGTCGGACCTGCTGGCCGGTGTCACCTACATGGCCAATATCATCACGTCTGGTCCGAATACACTGAGACTAACTCCAATACTCTGGTTTCTGAGGGAAGGAGGCGTCTTTATCACATTAGCCGCCTCCGTCATCAGCCTATTGGCCATCGCTATAGAACGCCACGTTACCATGGTGACAATGAAACCATACCACGGGGCCAAGAAGGGTCGGATGCTGGCTCTGATCGGGGGGAGCTGGGCGTTAGCAGGACTGCTGGGGGTGCTCCCCGTCTTGGGCTGGAACTGTATGGGTCGTCTGGACCGGTGCTCCACGGTTCTCCCGCTCTACGCCAAGTCTTACATCCTTTGCTGCGTGTCCGTGTTCAGCGGCGTGCTCCTCACCATCGTCGTCCTCTACGCCCGCGTCTTCCGTATCGTGCGCACTAACACCCAGCGCCAACGCCGCGGCGGAGCAAAGGGAAGTCTTCGCAAAGGCCTCGCCAGGAAATCCCAGAAGTACATGGCGCTCCTCAAGACGGTCACTATTGTACTCGGCGTCTTCATCGCTTGTTGGTTGCCGCTCTTCCTCCTCCTCGGCCTAGACTCATTCTGCCCTGCCCGCCACTGCCGACTGCTCCTCAAGGCCGACTACTTCCTGGGCGTTGCCATGGTGAACTCGCTCCTCAACCCCATAATATACACCCTGACCAGCAAAGACATGCGTCGCGCTATTTTAAAACTGCTCTGCCGCCCGTGTCTCATGACCAAGGACGGGCAGGTGAAGAGGATGGGGCTGCCGTTCCTGGAGTGTAGCTTCAGTAAGACGGAGGTGACTTCGAAGAAGCTGGAAGGCCTGGAGACGACAATCTCCTCTGGGAACATCATCATGGCTCAGTCACCCATAAAGACTCTCTACCCCAAGCTCTTCAAGGTCTAAAGAGCTTAAAGTGGATAGCTCTATGATGGACAGGGAACTCCCTATAGAACATGGACAACCTAAGTGCTCTGTATGGCCTCCTGAAAAGACCGGCCAGAAGGACCCTATGGGCAGCTCTGTGTTTGAGAGAGTAAACCATAGAATTAGGGGCTTTGCCCCTACAAGTAATTGTATTTCTATGGAGTGAACTTCCTATTGAAGTGGTGGACAACAGGAGTGCTCAATATGGCCACCTGAAAACTGCATTACTTCCTGTTTGGCAACTCTACTCCGATGGCCTCCGGCAGACTAGCCCTACATCTGTAGCTCTCTTCTGGCCAATGAACTAACCCTCAAAAAGACAGGGGAATGATCTATGACTGCGACAGATATAGATACAGGTGTTTTTGATGAGAGCATCAAGTTCAGACATCTCTCTCTTCAGCAAGTCTGTAGTGGTGCACTTGCAGCAATATCACCACATCAAAGGACTGATGTTGTAAGAATGATGACGAAACATCAAGCCAGGTGGAAGAAATGAAAATGTGAATTAAGCAACTCTTCTTGTATTCACAAAAACCTTCCCGAACTGATTTGCACTAAGTTAACTCTGCATTGAGAGACCATTGAAAGCCATGGATTAAGATTGGACATTCTGTTCTAGAACTAAGACTGTAAACTGGACATTCCAACCATGTTGAGTTGTTGTGGCGAGTGTGCCTCGGTTTACTTCACCCAACGTTTTCTATGTTTTGTTGTTGTTTGAAATGCCGTAAAGAAGGCATAATATGGACATAATAATAATATGCCTGTGGACACCTGGACTTCGCTGGCTCGAAGGTCCATGTTGTGCCTGTCTGTGTCCCAAATGGCACCCTATTCCCTATATAGTGCACTTCTTTTGACATTTGGGCTCCACGCCGAGACGCCGGTTGTGATAACCCCATACAGCGACACCGAGTGCCCAAACAGAAGCCTATACAGGAAGTGGATGCTGTGCTGTTCACTCACCAGTTGCTCTTTAAAACACAAACCCACAATGGAAACCTACGCATGCACCTACACATTGTGGTACCTGGATGTGGGAGGGAGATATCAAACAATATTTCGGTCACAGGATGCTGGTGAGGGGAGGACGGCTCATAATAATGGCTGGAATAGAATAAATGGAATGGTGTTAAAAGTCATATAAACAAAGTGTTTTATACCGTTCAATTAATTCTGTTCCAGCCATTACTATAAGCCCCTCCTCCCAAATTAAAGTACCACCAGCCATCTGTGACTAAGATTATAATTTGAGGAGAAAATCTCCACACTGTTTTAGTGGCATTGTAGGTGTATCTGTTGTTCTGAGGTTACTCAGTCAAGTGGAAACTACCTTTGTCGGTTCCTGATTGGAATTCATATTTGAAATGCCATCACATGCACAAGAATAAAAAAAACACTACTATAAGAATGGCACCATGAACCCAACTACCTGCAGCTCTAGTCAGTGATGGACTTCATGTTCCTCTTGTGTTATTGTATCGATAAGAACCATCTGTTGCACTTGGGGGTCTCTGCTTTGAATAAAACAACAGATCACAAGGTTACAGGTTACAATCCTGGCCTGCTAGTCGGCATCATCCAGCTGCATTGACTGTTTGGTAGCGTTCGACAAGAACGTGCTTGTCCGCTATAAATCAAGATCAAAGTGGGAAGATACAGATGTGTACAGTTTAAGTTACAAACCTGTCAACACATCTGTTATTTCTGGCATTGGAGAGGGTTTTCCTAGACAGTCTATGGACCTGAATGTATATTTTTCTACATGTAAACTGGTAATGTCATCTAGCAATTCAAAAATAAAACCTGTTCTGTATTTGGATGGATGAATGAGATGTATGTTGTATATTGAGCAATTTATTTTTGTATTTCTAAATGAATTTCTTATGGCTTGTACTTTGTCCTGTAAAGTATATGCTTTTTGTACTACAGTAAAAAGGTCACTACCATTATTAAAACAACTGTTTTCTGGAAAATAAAGTTTGTGTTCACTCTCTAGGATTATGCATGCGTAGGTGTACATGTACAGTGTCTTCAGAGAGTATTCACACCCCTTGACCTTTTCCCCATTTTGTTGTTATAGCCTGAATTTGAAATCGATTAAATTGAGATTTTGTGTCACTGGCCTACACACAATACCCCATAACGTCAAAGTGGAATTATGTTTTACTAATTAATTCAAAATTAAAAGCTGAAATGTCTTGAGTCAATAAGTAATCAACTCCTTTGTTATGGCAAACATACATAAGTTCAGGAGTAAATAAGAGTAACAACTCTGTGCAATAAAAGTGTTTAACATGATTTTTGAATGACTACCTACTATTTCTATACCCCACACATCTGTAAGGTCCCTCAGTCCAGCAGTGGATTTCAAACACAGATTCAACCACAAAGACCATGGAGGTTTTACAATACCTCACAAAGAAGGGCACCTATTGATAGATGGGTAAAAATAAAAAAAGCAGAGGAATACCTGGTTGTCTGATTTCCAACAGACACTGGGAGACAAATTCACCTTTCAGCCGGACAGTAACTTAAAACACAAGGCCAAATCTGCACTGGAGTTGCTTAACGAGAAGACAGAGAATGTTCCTGAGTGGCCTAGTTACGGTTTTGAGTTATATCAACTTGAAAATCTATGGCAAGACTTGAAAATGGCTGTCTAGCAGTGATCAGCAACCAACTTGATAGAGCTTTTAATTTTTTACCTTTATTATTTAACTAGGCAAGTCAGTTAAGAACAAATTCTTATTTACAATGACGGCCTACACCGGCCAAACCCGGGCGACGCTGGGCCAATCTTGCGCCGGCCTATGGGACTCCCAATCACAACCGGTTGTGACACAGCCGGCCGTAAAATATTGTACTATCCAGGTATGCAAAGCTCTTAGAGACTTACAGAGAATGACTCACAGCTGTAATCACTGCCAAATGCGATTCTAACGGGTGTGAATGCTTATGTAACTGAGATATATGTATTTCATTTTCAATAAATTTGCTAACATGTTTTCACTTTGTCCTTATGGGGTATTGTGTGTAGATGGGTGAGAAAAACAACAATTGAATCCATTTAGAATTCAGGCTGTAACACAAAAAAACGTGGATAAGTCAAGGGGTGTGAATACTTTCTGAAGGCCCTGTATGTGTGTACTTGTGCATACCTGCGTGTACTTGTGCATACATGCGTTGGCGTGCATGTCCTCCCATCGTGGAGGAGCTGAGTGAGTGAAATAGCATTTCTTAGAGAACTGTGGCAGGAAACAGTCTCAGACCCCCCTCTCCAACATCTGTTAATAACATTGGTCTGGATACTGTATAGCTTCTGACATGATTCAAATATTTCCGTCGTCCAGCTCCTGTCTGACTGACTTCGAACACACAAAGAGCCTATTCTTCAAAGCCAGGCCCCTGACACATGGCCTTCCTGCCTCTCTTAACCTGTTACACCAGGGTCCTATTAATGCAGCATCAGGAAGGGACGACTACCTGAGCTCGTCCAATAAGAAAGCCTTGTTTTCGTGATCCTTGGCAAAAAAGTGCGGGGCACTAATGAATACATTAGTTACATGTAGACATAATGAGGGGTTGTTTCACCAGGCTGACCCATAATCCCAGCTCGTAACTCACCCAAGGTACACTAGTCTTGTTCTCTGGCTGTGCGTCATAGTTACGGTCCAGAAATGGCCCAGAAATTGACATATACATGTATGGTAATAAAAGGGTTATAGAGTTCTAAAGCTGCACTCCAGTCTCCTTTTCAGTAAATGTATTTACTTAACAAAAGACATATCTCAATAGGTGGTCCAGGGATCCTCATGACATGGGCCCATGGGGACTCCCAATCACAGCCGGATTGGGAGTCCTCTGTTTTCCATCGCGATGACATCAGAGGGCACCATCAGACCAACTCCTTGAATGTCCTACTCCATGAAGTTTGCACTTGTGTCTAAAAACTATATTTTAAGTACAAATTCTGTCTGTTCTATAGATTAGGGTTACAGTCAGGATCATTGAGTTGCCCCTTTACAGTGAATAATATGTTTCACAAACAATCCCATAAGATCTATTTATTGTACATTTAAATAAATCCTAATAATCTACCCCGGTTTAAGAGTGAAGTGTCTTTTCCTAGTATTGTGAGTTTTTAAACACCTCCGGATGATCTGTTTCTATAGCGATGGCTTTCAGGTTATTAGACGGTTCACAGTGAATAACACACACACACACACACACACATACACACCAGAGACGTGTGGATGATTTATGAGTCTACTATACAAGCAGTGTAGTGTACAGCATACATTAACATAATACCAGCTGGTCTGAAAAGACAAATCCATTCAATACTAATACCACACAGTGTACTGTACATTTAATTTACCACAAAACAGATTAATCATCTCTCTGTCTGTCTGTCTCTCTCTCTCTCTCTCTCTCTCTCTCTCTCTCTCTCTCATTGTCTCTGTCTCTCTGTCTCTCCCTCTCTCCAGTGTTTACTATGGCTCTGACAACATGAGACAAGTATTGTGTGGTTGTAACCTGTGAGTTGATCTAAGAACTTGGATACATAGATCAAACATAGAATCTGACATACCGGTTTTCCACGATATGATGACCACATAGAAGACCTACAGCAAACGTTGGTAGCGTAAATACTGTAGGCCTATAGGTTTCCCCACTTGTTAGCAACACACTTTGACACTACCTCCATGAACATGACAATGCTCTGACAGATGTCAAAGGTCGGTGAAGCCTAACATTGGCTTCCTTCCTGGGGCACTCACCCCTGTGCTGCAGGACTGTAAAATCGATTCCCCGCAGCTGTTCTAAGGTCTCTTGTGCACAACAAAGGAGCAAGCTGTAGCCGGGGTAGAGGGCGAGGTAGAGACTCCCATGCCTCTGTCTCAGGTATACCCAAACACTGGCCCTGGGCCACCTTTCCTTCCTGCAGTTGAATGGCAGAATGGGCCATGGATAGCCCAAATTCAAACAGATGAGTTGCTAGTGTCACACAAATTAAAGCTGATTTAAGAATTGTCTCCCAAGGCTCAATATGATGTTATTGGAATGAAGGTGTATTCATCACTAATGAAGTGTGAACATACATTTTCCTTCAAGCATAGACATTAACATTTGGCATTTGGACATGACTGAGTTTCAATATGGTCTCTGCTGCAAGCTGGTTCTGGGCTACTCCTGCAATATTAGGTTTATTAAAGGTCCAATGCAGCCGTTTTATCTCAATATCAAATGATTTCTGGGTAACAATACTGTGATTGTTTTCAATTCAAATGGTCTTTAAATAAACAAAAATACCTTCTTAGCAAAGAGCAATTTCTCTAGCAAGAATTTTGCTAGGACTGTCTGGGAGTGGTCTGAGTGGGGAGGAAAACTGAAAACTAGCTGTTATTGGCAGAGAGGTTGGGAAGTCTTTCTTATTGGTCTATTAACTAATTTACTGCCTGGTGATGTTACCGGACAGGCAAAAACTCCATCCCACCAAAACAGACTTTTCAAACAGCTTTTACACTAAAAGGGCCTTATCATAATTTTTACGTCTTCAGAGTATTATTCCAATCTAATATTGTTTAATTATATATAACACAGGGAAATCATGTTTTTGACTGCACTGTGCCTTTAAATGCCTTCTCTGCAAAGAGTGGTTTCAATCATCTTAGCCCTGTGGTGGTTACTGCCAGTTAAGATGGTCTGTCTCTGAATGATCAACAGCATTGACGTGCAATCCATGTCTAAGACATGTATTTTTCTCATAGATCCTGTTCCTAAAGACCCCAGGTAATTGGAGAATGGAGATATGAGATAATTGGATGTTAGGGACAGATCGCAATTTACTGGGGGGAGGGGTGGTCAAAAATAGGGGCTCCCTTCGGTCTCAACATAGACTTTGATCTGAAACCATTCTTGTGATTGTGACTTTGCCATTGTGATTGTTTGTAGGCTTATGTAGCCTAAATCTAATCTATGATCGTATGCTATCCATTTGTTTTTTTGTATGTTCTTTGTATGCCATTTTAATATCTCAGAATTAACCAATGATATTAGGCCACACTTGGCCATGATTACAGACACCTGTGTGTGTCCTTTGACACTATATAAACGAGTCACCCCGCAGTGTTTGTGATTATACCCTGATGAAGACAGCTTGCCTGTCGAAACGTTGGACATAAAATATTTTTTGCATCTGAGCTCCTAGAGTGTGCGGCTCTTCTTTGTTTTCAAATACAATTATCCTACCTACACTCTTTAAAAAAAAAGGTGCTATCTGGAACCTAAAAGGGTTCTTCGGCTGTCCTCATAGAAGAACCATTTGAAGAAACCTTTTTGGTTCCATGTAGAACCCTTCCCACAGAGGGTTCAACATGGAACCCAAAAGGATTCTACCTGAAACCATAAAGGGTTGACCTATGGGGACAGCCAAAGAACCCGTTAGGAACCCTTTTTTCTAAGAGTGTAGACTAGCCTATAACACCACAATGAATAATTGCATTATTGTGAGTACAACATTCTAGCCTACTCTAGGCTGCAGTGAAAATGTCCTTTGAATAACGATGCAAAAGACCTGTGATTTGAATGTTTCATTTGATTTGGATCAGCTGTGGGTCTACTCTCGACCATTTATAAGGTCTAGAAAAGCCCAGTAGCAGGCCAGTTTGGCTGTATTTTCACTTCTGATACTGAATATGATGTCTGTTGCAGATCATCATTCTCCCAAGTCTTCTTATAATAATGTGGCCACATATGCTCCCGGCAGGCCCAGTTATTCAGGAAAGCTTAACACATGCTCTGCCTCCTCACCAATCCGAGTGGCTATTCCTTGCGCACCTAGAACCTAACGCTTCAATATATTGTCAAGAATAGCAGGCTAAGGCCTAGTTTTTTTTACATTTTAGTGACAGCGAGCATGGCTAGGAAGGCCCCACTAACACACACACACTCATGAAGAAGTTTCACTTGTTTCACGACTCTAAAAAAGAAGAAGAAGGAAAAAATAAATTGGTAAAGAGATTTATTAAGATGATTATTGAAGGTTAAATATGTTGAATGTTAAAGGTTGAAACAATTATTAAAGGGGATTAAAGTAATGTAGTAAACTGGTTAAGAATGTTATAATGTTGTTTGTTTTGACGTACAGCACATTTGGATTATGTTGAAGAGGCTTGGAGGACACGGTTTGATAATGAAATGTCATAATGATTAAATGTTATAAATGACATTTAAAATGTTGGGTGTTCAAGATATAACTGGAGTAATAAATTAGATTGGAGTAGGATTAGAATTGAGTGAAGTAAGAAGGGAATAAAAAAGGTTCACGTTTAAAAAAATATGTTTTAAAAGTTAATGTTAATGAAGCATATTAAAGGTGGAAATCCCCAGGTCAGAGCCACCAGGGGAGGCAAGGAGGGGGTGGGGGACATCCTGTGGAGGCGCACCTCTTGCCTAGGCGAGGATAAGGTGGAGGCTAGTGAGTGCTGAAAAAGCACCTTTTGAGAAATGCCCACATTAGGTGTCAGCTACTGAATGCGTCATCGGGGCAGGTGTTTGTCACGATGAGTTAGCAGAAGATGAGGAGTATGGTATAAAAGAGGCAGAATTTTAGGGAGAGGTGAGACTCTCTTTGAGCTTGCTAGAAGAACCTGGGGCCTGCTGGAAGAAGAGTTTTTCTGTAGCTTCTTAGCTTAAGATATATTTTGAGGTTAAGGTTACCTAATTTATGGACGTGTTAAGAGTATTTTAGACACCAACTGAGGGACTGATCATCCTGAGGGGGAGACAAAAAGCTGTTTATAAGTTGTAGAAGGTAAGAACACGTTTTTCTTGTTATTAAATACTGTGCTTCTCATAATAAAAAACAAAAAAATACAAAAAGACATCGGAAAAGACAAAAACAAAAAATGTATTGGCACTCCAATAAGGGTTTAGTTAAGGGCGCTGGAGGCATCTAGCAATTTAATCCAAGATTAATTTTCACTTGTGATTGATTGATCTGGTATTTATTGTTCTGAAACCCTGTGTCATCAAAGAGTCATACAAGTGCATGCCGTTTTACTCTAGCGGTCTGAAATAGACTTGATTAATTTAGGATTTTTAACATCTGGTTAATAAGTCTATCGGGAACTCGAGTGGCTAGAATAAAGGAACCTGAGTGCATTGGAAGGTGTCGTAAGAGGGGTGTCTCTGGGCTAAGCCAACCCAGAGGAGGGCGACCCGCTCATAGTGTGCTGAAGTTAAAGCTCTGGCCCGGAAGATCCTGAGAAGGCACCGGGTTTATAGGTTCAGGGTGAGGGAGCGTAGGCACTCAACTTTGGGGATAGCCGTACACTAGCCCAGTGGTAAGGCAGAGCTGCATCTATCAGATCCATGGGAGCAATTTTGGTTTTAGAAGTTTGTTTTTTAATCCAGTCAGATAAACACTCCAAACAGCCTACCTGACCGCTCTGAGGCGTCCGCATGGTCCTAAAACACACCGTTTTATATCACATTCTAATGATAAAACTGTGGGGGACAAAAATGCATCCCCAGTGAATGTTGCGCCCCCCCTGATCAGATCTGTAGCGATTAATGAGGAATAACTGAACTGCCTTTGGGTAGGCAGGGGCAAGTTGAATTGTTGATCCTGCATAGGAGGTATTTTAGCTTCGACAATAGCCTAAATATTTATAATTAAACGTTTTAAATGTATTACCTTTTATATGTGGCATAAACACAACCAGTCACAATGCTTTAGTATGATTAGGCTACTTTAAAAGTCTCCTGTAGGCATGCACAAAAGCCTAGTGGTTAGAGCGTTGGACTTGTAACCGAAAGGTTGCAAGGTTGAATCCCTGAGCTGACCAGGTAAAAATCTATCGTTCTGCCCCCTGAACAAGTTAGTAAACCCACTGTTCCCCGGGCGCCGAAGATGTGGATGTCGATTAAGGCAGCCCCCTGCACCTCTCTGATTCAGAGGGGTTGGGTTAAATGCAGAAGACACATTTCAGTTGAAGGTATTCAGTTGTACAACTGACTTGGTACCCCCCTTTCCCCAATAGCCATCTGACATAAAGAAATGCATTGGTGCCGTAGCATGCCACGGCATATCTCTATCTCTCTGGGGCTAGGCCTAAACTTCTCCTTTTTATAGGCTACATATACACTACCAGTCAAAAGTTTGGACACACCTACTCATTCAAGTATTTTTCTTTATTTTTACTATTTTCTACATTGTAGAATAATAGTGAAGACATCAAAACTATGAAATAACACTTATGGAATCATGTGGTAACCAAAAAAAGGGTTAAACAAATCAAGATATATTTGATATTTGAGATTCTTCAAAGTAGCCACCCTTTGCCTTGATGACAGCTTTGCACACTCTTGGCATTCTCTCAACCAGCTTCACCTGGAATGCTTTCCAACAGTCGTGAAGGAGCTCCCACATATGCTGAGCACTTGTTGACTGCTTTTCCTTCACTCAGCGGTCCAACTCATCCCAAACCATCTCAATTGGGTTGATTCGGGTGATTGTGGAGGCCAGGTCATCTGATGCAGCACTCCATCATTCTCCTTCTTGGTCAAATAGCCCTTACACAGCCTGGAGGTGTGTTGGTCATTGTCCTGTTGAAAAACAAATGATAGTCCCACTAAGCGCAAATCAGATGGGATGGTGTATCGCTGCAGAATGCTGTGGTAGCCATGCTGGTTAAGTGTGCCTTGAATTCTAAATAAATCACAGACAATGTCACCAGCAAAGCATGACGCCACCATCACACCTCCTTCTCCATACTTCACGGTGGGAACCACATATGCAAAGATCATCCGTTCACCTACCCTCGTCTCACAAAGACACAGTGGATGGAACCAAACATCAAAAATTTTGACTCATCAGACCAAAGGACAGATTCCCACCAGTCTAATGTCCATTGCTTGTGTTTCTTGGCCCAAGCAATTATCTTATTGTTATTGGTGTCCTTTAGTAGTGGTTTCCTTGCAGCAATTCCACCATGAAGGCCTGATTCACGCAGTCTCCTCTGTACAGTTGATGATGAGATGTGTCTGTTACTTGAACTCTGTGAAGCATTTATTTGGGCTAAAATTTCTGAGGCTGGTAACTCTAATGAACAGCAACCCTACTTCCCACGGCTATGCCTACAAGGTAGGGAGGGATGTGTTTGCTGTTTGTTGAAATTGACACAGTACGTTTTGTTTATTGGTTGAATGGTGCATTGGCACAGAAACCTGTTGGTAGAACATGTGTTACAAATACACTATTATATACAAAAGTATGTGGACACCCCTTTAAATTTGTGGATTTGGCTATTTCAGCCACACCCGTTGCTGACAGGTGTATAAAATCAATTACACAGCCATGCAATCTCCATAGACAAACATTGGCAGTAGAATGGCCTCACTGAAGAATGTCCTTTCAACGTGGCATCGTCATAGGATGCCACCTTTCCAACATGTCAATTCGTCACATTTTTGCCCGGCTAGAGCTGCCCCGGTCAACTGGAATTGCTGTTATTGGGAAGTGGAAAGGTCTACGAGCAACAACAGCTCAGCTGCGAAGTGATAGGGCTCATAGAAACGGGACCGCCGAGTGCTGAAGCGTGTATTACGTAAAAATGGTCTGTCCTCGACTGCAACACTCACTACTGAGTTCCAAACTGACTCTGGAAGAAACGTCAGCACAATAACTGTTTGTCGGGAGCTTCATGAAATGGGTTTCCATGGCCGAGCAGCCGCACACAAGCCTAAGATCACCATACAGTTTGAGGAAGGCCCTTTCCTGTTTCAGCCTGACAATGCCCCTGTGCAAAGAGAGGTCTATACTGGCCTGCACAGAGCCCTGACCTCTATCCCATCGAACAACTTATAACAATGAATTAGAACGACGACTGCAAGCCAGGCCTAATTGAACCAACATCCGTGCTCAACCTCCCTAATGCTCTTGTATCTGAATGGAAGCAAGTCCCGCAGCAATGTTCCAACATCTAGTGGAAAGCTTTCCCTGAAGGGTGGAGGCAGTTATAGCAGTAAAGGGGGGGACCAACTCCATATTAATGCCAATGATTTTGGAATGGGATGTTTGACAAGCAAGTGTCACGGTGTCCACATACTTTTGGTAATGTAGTGTATTTTATATAATTGTAAATATGGCATCAAAATGTTGGAAATCTGATTTTACGTAGCTGATCATTCATTGTCTGCAACTGTAGTATGAGCATGTGCTACGACGCAGTTGGACAATGACTACTGCCAATAGCCAATGAGCACTAAGCACATGATGGCGAAGAAGAACGCAACAACAACACGCATGTTGTCACAAGTTACCACAGCCAGAAAATCAAAACTGTCTATATCATAAAAATTCATGAAAATAAATACATAAATTGGTGGTGTTAATTTACGGTTAGGGTTAGGTCTAAGGTTAGCAGCGTAGTTAGGGTTAGGTTTAAAATGATATTATAAGAAGAGAAATTGAAGAAATGGGCGGGGGTTTATTGGTGGAGCTGTGGAGAGGATGCAGCTGTCAATATTACATTTTCACCTTCAATTCCATCTGTAGAACACCGGGCAGGATCAACTAGGAAATGATCGTGACAAGGAAATGGGGTAAGTGTAGTGTGCCCAGCATAACAAACTAAGCTTTCAGTGCCACCTTGTGGCTCTGTTCAGGAACTTACAGTATTTGCTGGAATTACGTATTTTCTCTAGACAGAACACTACCCAGGGAAGAACAATATGTATTGGTGTGTCAGCACCTTCTGTACCTGGAACAAGCAGTATATATTACGTGTCCAGTTGTACAATAATCATATCGTGAAATTGAATGGAAAATGTACCCAAAGGTTCAAATCTATGGGAATATGAAGTGAGCTATATCAGGTGAGCCATATCATAATATTTTATTATGGGGTTGTTGAATGTAACTAAATTTAGATTTTCATATAGGCCTATTCAAGTGAACAGCTGTTTATTTCAGAATGACGTCATTCATTCAAAGAAAAATATGCATTGTCAGTGTAAAAGCTAGCTTCATTTATTCAATCTACTGTAGTTTATTGTTATGCTTCATTCAATTTTCCCTGTGCTTTGTTTCTGTGTGAACTTGTAACTCAGCTTTATTGAAAAGTGCATAGCCAGCACTTCATTCAAAGCTTTATTCCTTATTTATGTAAAGTGCACACACATTTTACTTAACAGATTGTACAATTTCTTCGAATACGGCTTTCTAATATATATTTTGAGAAAATGGTGCTAATTTTGTCAATATTTGATTGTCAGAAGCGCGTTAGAACGTTGCAGAACTAGTCCCGCTTCCTTTATTCTCAGAACTCCTCTTCCGTAAAAGTCCCCCCTCTCCGCTCGCTGTTCACGGCTCATACTCGTGTATGGAGGCCAGCAGACTCGTCTTGAGGCCCACTCTTATTTTGGCAGCGAGAATCAGCTTTGTACAATGCTTAGTCATGGTGAGTTACAGCTTTCCCCCGTTCCTATGTGGCGCACAGACAGCGATGGAACTATTCAGCTATGTGAGTCTATTTTACTATTAAGAAAGCCGATCACGATTGATTTTGAAGATATATAATATTAGTGATTTGGACGCGAGAATGTTAATGAATGATGTTTCCGTCTCCAATCGCAAACATTTTTTCCACGAATCGATTCGACACCAATAATGCCAGGCAGTTACTGACAGCGAGGCTAATTTTGATTGTCTGACACTGTTTTTCACAACGTTTGCTTTAAATAGCCGTGGTGTTTTGTTGCTATAGTCTTAACAGTACATCGACTGGTTGCCTAATGGTTATATTTGTTGTGAACGAGTAGTGAAGTATTAACGTCAGTGCATGCCAACACTTGAATGTGTTTTAGCTATAACTGTTACACGTGTGACTCAACAAGCAAGCTAAATGTATCACTGTAGCCTATTTGTTGGGAAATCGCCATCCCTTTGTCTGAAATCTGTATCAAAATCATATGGCGCTATATAATTGCGCGGTAAGCACTTTTTCTTTATGTCAGTTTACATAACGACTCTTGACTTCTGGGTCATGTTTTGGTACACGCAGTTCCGTAATTTGCTCCCTCATCACAGTCCGCTCTTAGTTACAGTCCACGATGAGATGAGTCACTGGCGAAGGCGCATTGCCAGTCTCTATCAATCTTGTTTGAAATAAGCCTTCGTTTTTAATACAGGTGGACATTGTTTCTAATAGTTTAGGAAAGGTTAGGCTACCGGGAGTCGGATCAGTTTGTCGTTCGTCTAGGGTCAATATCTATCACAATGTGCCATGTCTTGTCTCAATTAATTATTTAAGAAGCGCGAGAAAGTTATGGGCTCGAGTTACTAGTGTAACTCCGATTAAGCAACAATACATATTTGTCCAGACAATCCAGCAATTTTGTAGTCTACTTTGCTGCAAGTGCGTATCTCTCATGTCGCACATCAAATTGAAACATATTGTCGTTCTCTGCGGAGTAACGTTATCGTATTTGGCGCGGAGAAAGTGTCCACTTTAGGCCGGGGATTGTAGGCCTGTTGAGGGATAGATCTCGTGTAAATCCCTGTAATATGGATATCTTCCATACAGGGTTCCAGCGTGATCTGCCCAGAAGAGTGTAGCCTACCGCCTATAGACATATATTGACTACGAGGGCAGTTTCTAATTTCCAAAGCTGGTCCCATGAATTTCAAAGAGTTATGGGATATTAGAAACCCGTTGTCTTAACATTGTAATCTTCAACCTACACGTCAACTAGCTGGCTAGATGGTGTTTGTCTTGCATTCACTTCAATTGCATTTTTTCTCACCAACCTTATGATCTGCTTCAGACCGTTTGCGTTCTGCCTAAGCAGCGTAGCTACAATGCTTGAGCTGGTCCCATGGTTGATTCAGAGCGGTAGACCCTCTGCATTTTTGTGACTCCGTTGTTTTAACCTTCTTATCTTAAACCTAAGCATGGGTACACTCAAAATGTGACAGTTAGTGGAGGTTCCTCAGAGGAGAGTGAATTTCATAAAAATAGTGAAACATTAAAGGTAACCTTTTGAAACAATACTATACTAAATATATTCACGAAAATTGATTAAAACACTGTTTTGCAATGAAGGTCTACAGTAGCCTTAACAGCACTCTGTAGAGTAGCGCCATGGTGTAGCCGGAGGACAGCTAGTTTCTGTCCTCCTCTGGGTACATTGACTTCAATACAAAACCTAGGAGACTCATGGTTCTCACCCCCTTCCATAGACTTACACAGTAATTATGATAACTTCCGGATGAGGTCCTCCAACCTATCAGAGCTCTTGAAGCATGAACTGACATGTTGTCCACCCAATCAAAGGATCAGATAATTAATCTGATACTGGAAGCATAAGCTACAGCTAGCTAACACTGCAGTGCATAAAATGTGGTGAGTAGTTGACTCAAAGAGAAAGACAATAGTTGAACAGTTTTGAACAAATGTATTTCTTAAAAAATGAATAAGCAAGCGAGAGCTAGCTATACTTTGAATTTTTTCTTCACTTACTTAGTTAGCGAATGCAGCTAGATAGTTTAGCCTACTACAAACACACAACTCAAACAGAGAGGGATGCCATGTTAGCTAGCAGGCTATGGCTATCCAACACTGGAACTTTTTTCCAAGTCAAGGTAAGCTTTTGGTTTGATTAATTTATTGCCACCGGAGCCGGCAGGTGTAACTGCTTGCTGACTGTACTGCATGATTTGTAGCGAGTACTATGCTTTAGTCTAGTAGCTACGTTGTTTATGAGTATGATGTTAGCTAATATAGTGACAAAGATGTAGGCTGTGTGTAGCGGTTATGATGGTTTGGAAAGGTCTTTTCGACCTGGTCACAGACAGCTGATGTGTTGTGCACTGAAGTCCACAAACAAAGGGGAAGAATTGAGAGGAGGAGAGCGCGAAGGTGTGAGAAGAAATTAACAAGCAAAGTGATCATGCTGATTGTATGTGGCTGCTATGAAAGTGAACTGTGTTTGCCTGTGATCAGGGGTGTGTTCATTCCGCCGATTCTGTTAAAAACGTTTCTTAAACAAAAGCAAACGAAATGGGGATAAACACCTGAATTTCTCCAATAGAAACTCTCATTTGCAACTGTTGGAGTAATGATTACACCCTAAATCAGCTAGATGCAGGAAAGAGAGTGCAAGTCGGTATTGAATGTGTCAATATCTGTAACCTTGACTACTCAAATGTTTCTCCCAACTTGTGCACCTACATTGTAAACTTTCATTCGTAGGCTAGGTTGTAGCAACCTCATGATGGTTATAGGGAAAATTTGAGTATTGTGTAGTAACTGAAACCTATCAATGTTCCATTGAGCTGGGTGAATGGAATGTGAATGACAGTCATCCAATATGCTGTAATAGAAATAAGGCTATGCTCATTAAAGAAAATTGTCCTCCCTCATATTAAATGGCACCGACAGCCACTGCTTCCAGTCCACCCATTATGACTTGAATGGGGACGCCCGTTCTATTCATTCTACTTCTACGGTACCACCACAAGTCATGGGACCGATATTAGCTTTTTCTGCGCATAATGTTCAAATCATTTATAAGTGACTTTGTAGAGCTTCACAATCAACTTTAGGTATTTTCCTATGACGTGAATGGGATTTGTGCCACAAATACTAAAACGTTAGCATGTGGAACCAGTGCCAGGGAAACGAAACCGAAGCATGAATTGCTGTCATAACTTGTCCATAGACTGCTTACAGGGTAAGGAAACCATTGTCATTTTATAATTTGGCGTCAACTATCCCTTTAATGATTTCCCTTGTACCTATTGCTGCGTTCTCGTGCTAGTCGGATCAAAGAAACTTGACATTTCCGACTTGTTAGTTGCTTGAATGCGGCACGTGTATAACTACAACCAGTTAGCAAGTCTGAAATTGTGGAGTTTCCTAGTTCCGACTAACACGTGAGCGCGGCATATGTTTGTCCTCTGTAACTGCAGGCTTTTCTTTGGGTGCTGAAATCTGTAGTTTTTGATTAAAAACGTCACTTTATGTGACGTCTGTCAAAGCGTGCACCACCACACAATACTTTTATAAATATCCATTCTTTAACGCTTACTGTGTACCTGTGCTTGTCCTGATTGTTATATAGTTGTCAGTTGGATTTGGAATTCATATTTTGATAAAATTGCATTCTATACATCCGCTTCCAAAACTGAAAGTCTGTCCTGCCATGATGGGCTGCTCCTTCTCAGTTAACAAATAGCTCCCTTGGCAGGGTTCACGTAAAATGCTACTTTTATCAAAAAAATACAGATTTTAGTAAACAAAGAAAAGCTTGCAGCTACACCGGACAAACATAGGTACAAGGAAAACATTAAAGAATGGACATTTTTTACAAGTATCAACTGATGGTGACTCGATGTAGTTGGAGGTGGCCTACAGTCCGCCCACACTCGTCGCAACTCAACTCCATCGAGATGTACACTAGCTCCTACATCTCCTCGCTAAGCTATAGCTCTTACATCTCCTCGCTAAGCTATATTTCCTAGTTAAGCTATAACTCCTACATCCCCTAGTTAAGCTATAATGGGTAACTATACATTCCTACAATGCAGTGCCTTTTCGTACCCCAGGAAATATCACTTCTTCTTTTAGTGTAAAATGTGGATTCCAAAAGGCTTTAAATATAAGATCAGGTGTCTTTTTACCTTAAACACCAAAATATGGATCTTGAAACTGAATTTGAGTGCATTTTTCTTAGTGGATGTAGGTGTTTTGCTATGTCCTTGTGTGTTATTCATCAACTTCCACAAGAAATATAAGCCATAAAATATTTAGAATCTTTGTTCATTATTGTATTTTATTAAAGATTGTCTGTATATCCCTTTTCACCCTGTTAGTTTGTTTGTATTCTCCATTTTAAGAAAACAACCCCTTTAATTTATTTGGTGAGAAAACAACAGTGCAAAGCTAAATAAATATAAACACTCAGTTGGATCTATTTG
The DNA here is from genome assembly GCA_030435695.1 of Brachymystax lenok tsinlingensis. Classification (NCBI taxonomy): domain Eukaryota; kingdom Metazoa; phylum Chordata; class Actinopteri; order Salmoniformes; family Salmonidae; genus Brachymystax; species Brachymystax lenok. The sequence goes on from CM059812.1 coordinate 14,732,865, forward strand.
TCCATGTTTCATGTTAGTCTGTATGTCCAACTCATAAATGTCCACCCTGTTAGGCTAAATTATAGAGAAAATTTACCAAATTTCAAAAGCTTAAATTATGTTTGATGTAAAAGTAATTTAAGCTCAATCTTGCTCACTCACAGGGCTATGGCTAATTTAGGCTCAGCATTTCCACCCCGTTAGGTTCCACCCTGTTAGGATTATACGCCAAACAGGTTAAAAAAATAATAATAATAATAAAGTGCCTGAGCTTAACCAATATGTTTATCTGAAAGTCAAAAGTCCTTTTTCTGAACTTTTTTCTAGAGTTTTGAGGTCCAAAAGGCACTGCATTGTAGGAATGACCCAACTTTACTTTAGTTAGGCCTACACACTGTAATAATACACTGCTCAAAAAAATAAAGGGAACACTTAAACAACACAATGTAACTCCAAGTCAATCACACTTCTGTGAAATCAAACTGTCCACTTAGGAAGCAACACTGATTGACACTAAATTTCACATGCTGTTGTGCAAATGGAATAGACAACAGGTGGAAATTATAGGCAATTAGCAAGACACCCCCAATAAAGGAGTGGTTCTGAAGGTGGTGACCACAGACCACTTCTCAGTTCCTATGCTTCCTGGCTGATGTTTTGGTCACTTTTGAATGCTGGCGGTGCTTTCACTCTAGTGGTAGCATGAGACGGAGTCTACAACCCACACAAGTGGCTCAGGTAGTGCAGCTCATCCAGGATGGCACATCAATGCGAGCTGTGGCAAGAAGGTTTGCTGTGTCTGTCAGCGTAGTGTCCAGAGCATGGAGGCGCTACCAGGAGACAGGCCAGTACATCAGGAGACGTGGAGGAGGCCGTAGGAAGGCAACAACCCAGCAGCAGGACCACTACCTCCGCCTTTGTGCAAGGAGGAGCACTGCCAGAGCCCTGCAAAATGACCTCCAGCAGGCCACAAATGTGCATGTGTCTGTTCAAACGGTCAGAAACAGACTCCATGAGGGTGGTATGAGGGCCCAACGTCCACAGGTGGGGTTGTGCTTACAGCCCAACACCGTGCAGGACGTTTGGCATTTGCCAGAGAACACCAAGATTGGCAAATTCGCCACTGGCGCCCTGTGCTCTTCACAGATGAAAGCAGGTTCACACTGAGCACGTGACAGACGTGACAGAGTCTGGAGACGCCGTGGAGAACGTTCTGCTGCCTGCAACATCCTCCAGCATGACCGGTTTGGCGGTGGGTCAGTCGTGGGGTGGCATTTCTTTGGGGGGCCGCACAGCCCTCCATGTGCTCGCCAGAGGTAGCCTGACTGCCATTAGGTACCGAGATGAGATCCTCAGACCCCTTGTGAGACAATATGCTGGTGCGGTTGGCCCTGGGTTCCTCCTAATGCAAGACAATGCTAGACCTCATGTGGCTGGAGTGTGTCAGCAGTTCCTGCAAGAGGAAGGCATTGATGCTAAGGACTGGCCCGCCCGTTCCCCAGACCTGAATCCAATTGAGCACATCTGGGACATCATGTCTCGCTCCATCCACCAACGCCACGTTGCACCACAGACTGTCCAGGAGTTGGCGGATGCTTTAGTCCAGGTCTGGGAGGAGATCCCTCAGGAGACCATCCGCCACCTCATCAGGAGCATGCCCAGGCGTTGTAGGGAGGTCATTCAGGCACGTGGAGGCCACACACACTACTGAGCCTCATTTTGACTTGTTTTAAGGACATTACATCAAAGTTGGATCAGCCTGTAGTGTGGTTTTCCACTTTAATTTTGAGTGTGACTCCAAATCCAGACCTCCATGGGTTGATAAATTTGATTTCCATTGATAATTTTTGTGTCATTTTGTTGTCAGCACATTCAACTATGTAAAGAAAAAAGTATTTAATAAGATTATTTCATTCATTCAGATCTATGATGTGTTATTTTAGTGTTCCCTTTATTTTTTTGAGCAGTGTATGATATCAGACTGTGTCCAATGGAAGAAATGTCTTCATTACAGAGAATGGTCCAACCACATAATATTAGTCCAGTGAGTTGTACAGGATTTCATGTAATATAGAGAGAGGGTAGTAGAATTACCTAGATAGAACTGGAGGTAGGCAGACCATACAACTAAGGCTTGTGCCCAAATGGCACCCTATTCCCTACACTTTTAGAAAAAGGTAGAACACTTTTGGCTCCAAGTATAACCGTTTTGGGTTCCATGTAGAACCCTTTCCACAGAGGGCAATACATGGAACCCAACATGGTTATACATGGAACCAACAAGGGTTCTTCAAAGTGTTCTCTTATGGGGACAGTCGAAGAACCCTTTTAGGTTCTAGATGGCACCTTCTTTTCTAAGAGTTTACATATTGCACTACTACTAGAGGCCTTTAAGCCCTGGTCAAATGTAGTGCATTATATAGAGAGGCAGTGTAGAACAGGTAGGCCATATAACTTGACCTCCAGCCCTTCAGTCAGTTCTCTTATCTACTTGTACAGGTAATCATTATGTGCAAAACGTAACATTGCAGTTATGTTACCCACTCAGGCCAGAGCAGCTGCAATAACACGATAAAAATTGTTGCTGAGTAACTATGACTCTCTATAGTGACTTTTGCATTGGCCTAGTTGTGAATGAACAGGCTTAACACCTGTATAGCCTGTAGCTTACTTATTGTGTGTGTGTGTGTGTGTGTGTGTGTGTGGTTATTTTCCTACTCTCCACTGCTGTAGCCAGATTGGTCACAGGACAGTCCAGGGAGGAAAAAAACACTCAGTCACGCTGACTAATTCAATTCTGTCCTAATTTAAGTCACTCACTCTGTCTTCCTCAGTAGGAAGTACGTCACTCAGATCCTCGGCTAGTGGTTGGGCTATCTTACCCACTCCGCCAGACCTGGGTTCAGACTCTTTTTTTTAGAAATCTTTCAAATACTTTGAGCGTTTGCTCTAGTCTGCCTGAAGAGCCAGATGGGTGGGGTTTGCACTTTTGAGACGCCTCTATTGGTTCCATTGTAACAGGCACACTCAATCAAGCACAGATGCAGTATTTGAAATTATTTCTAATGGTATTTGAACCCAGGTCTGGGGGGGGAAGACTGCATTCCCCTGTGTGGAATCTGTGTAAACACCCAAGCTCTCCAAGAGCCGTGACGTCGTCTTAAAGACCGTTGACTCTAGTCACAGTGACTAAGAGAAACTGTGACCCCTCCCAAGAGGATTCATGGGTGTGACTGTAAGCTCTTTGATTACCTTAAAGGTATATCTATCTGTTGTTTATCTCTTGCTGCTCTAGGACAGGCTTTTGTTCTGACTGGAGTGATTGAGGTTGGATGGCTTCGGAATGTTATTTAGCTGAGTCATTCGCTTGTCATATAACATGCTAAATCACTCTCGAAAATGAAAGTTCTAGCTCTAGACTGCTATCTGTTTTGATCAGACATGGAAATAAGTGCTAAAAACAAATTAAAAGAAGATGGTGAACAAGCTATGAAGGGAAAATACTGACATTTTGGTGCAGGTACAGCCAACTAGCGCAAAAATCTTATTGAAATATTGTCAGTACGATATATCATCAAAAAGTATATCCCGATATGTAAATGTATTGACTTCTTTCCCCATCACTATTAGATAAACACTATCCACCCTAACACCTAACTGTCCTGTCTTTTTCTCTTCTAGTTGCCAACGGCGCCCAGACCTTCCCAGTAAATACAACGGTGCAATTTGAGATTCCAGAGCGGGGCGACTGATCAACCAAACGAAACTGAGCTCCGCCCTCTCATTCCTGAATCCTGAGGGCTGCTAGCTTACGCTGATGCCATTTTTGGCACCTGTTCTTTTTTTCTCTCTCTACAGAGTTTAGGAGTTTACACCCCTCTACTACCCTGTCCTTGTCCCTCTTCCTCCCAACTCCTGGCAGAAGTGCAGCTAGCTCCCTGAGCTAAGTCCTGATTATAATTATGACCACCATTTAAGATGCAGTAGTATATCAGTGTCTGGTTTTTTTTTGGGCCTCAGAGCAAAAAATGAATAAGCAAGTTTTGACCTGCCATCGCTCATCTTCACAGGCAAAACATTTTTCATTTGGAAATTGATTTCTGTGGATGCTTGAAATAACTTTAAAAAATAACTTCTGAACTGAGTAGTTGGACTTGAGAGAAGATGTCAGAGTACTAGACACTGTTGCGGACTCTCCTTTGTTCACAAAGTTCCCCTTTTAGGAGAAAAACATATCAATAAGTGGACGTGAATAACAGTAATTTCCCTACTGCGTCTTTTTGGGCTTGCTGCATACTTCCTGCCATAACGACCATACATCTTGCTGTCCCTCTAATTAAAAGACAAGAGAAGAGAAGTTTACTCAAGGGCAGGTGGGAGAGAATCTAGAACACTGATTTGAATGATGCCATAAATCGTGGTGGATTAAGATTGGCCTGGTAATAACATACATAACCATGACTGGCAGTTAATGTAGAATAAGTATTTTTTTAGTTTTACGCTAGCACCTGAATGTGCACTATGGCTGGCCTTGTGGAATAAGTAGGACTGTACGAAAAACTCTTAAGGAGTAAGGGCTAAGAAACCGTCTTTCTGACCTTTCTAAGAAAGCCGATTGGATATTCTCTGAACTCTACAGTCACAGACATACATTCAACCAAAAACAACAACAAAGGCCCTAGGAAAAGGGTCCTAGCCTTCTACAATCCCTCCCTAGCTCCTCCAGTTTTCAACATTTCCCTAGTGTCTCCTTGCCCCTCAGCGAGCAAGGATGTCCGGCAGTAGTCACCCCCAACACCGTTCTTAGTTGTCGTCGCAGCTTCAACAGAAGCACCAGGAAGGATCCTTCGTCAGTCAGGATGTCTAATGAGTGCCCGACGGAGTGCAAGGCGGTGGTGACGCCGTCGACGCAGCAACGGCCACCGCGTCTTCAGCTACACGCTGGAGAGCCACACAGCGGCCGCCTTCGCCATCATGAATGAGCTGCGGCTGGACGGCCAGCTGTGCGACGTGACGCTTCGTGTGTGCTACAACGACCTGGAGGCCGTGGACTTCGTGGCACACAAGGTGTGTAGCATTGTGTCAATCACGGTTACGCTATGGACGGAGTCTGGTGTAGCGGTAACGCTCCTGACTTCGGACTACTCGTGCTGTGTGCCCGTTCTTCTAGTCCTCATGCTTTGTCTATCCCCAGATTTGTTTCTAACACGATTCTGTCTGTGAACCCCCTCCAAAAACAATCTGAAAACAAAAGCTCCATGGCAGCTGTTTTTATCTCAAATCATTTCTGGTAACAATTAAGGACCTTACTGTGATTGTTTTCAATTCAAATTGTCAAAAATAAACAAATAGCTTCCTAGCAAAGAGCAATTTCTCAAGCAAGAATTCTGATAGGACTGTCTGGGGGTGGTCTGAATCGGGAGGGGAAAACTGAAAATTAGTTGTTATTTGCAGAAAGGTTTGGAACTTTCTTTCTTATTGGTCTGTTAACGTGATGTCACCAGGCAGGCCAAAACTCCATCAAACAGCTCTTACACTAAAAGGGCATTATCATAATTTTCACAATTTCACAGTATTATTCCAACCTCAGTGTGGAAATGTATATAAAACATAGGGAAATTATGTTTTTGACAGCACTTGGCCTTAAAAAAAAAAAAAAAAAAATCATATATATATATATAAAAAAAATATATAAATGGTTATGCTAGTGAATTTGGGGGACCTTTTAAAACCGTCTTGTGAAAGAGGAGTGCATGGTGATCTCGGGAATCTCATAACACATTGGAAAATGTTGATTAACAGATATATTGCTTCACTGAATTGTTTGTACACGGTAGGAGCCCTACTTATATGTTTAAGATATCAAGCTGACAGTTTACGTCTACAGGTGGTGCTGGCATCGTCCTCTCCGGTCTTCAGAGCAATGTTCACCAACGGCCTGAAGGAGTGTGGGATGGAGGTGGTGCCCATCGAGGGGATACACCCCCAGGTGAGTGTTACCACACATTTTATAAGACTTGCCATAGGCATGTAATAAACCTTTATAGCTGTTGGCCTAAAGTAAAGTGTTAACCAACTCTATTGAAACCAACTGCATTTTCATGTGAGAATCAGTGAGTAATACTAGTGAACACAGGATAGATGAGGGAGACTTGCGTCTGTAGGAGGGTGGGAAGGCCGCCTTTCATCCAAGCGTGTCAGTAGAGCTAGACTTTTAGAAATCCCAGTTGTAATTATCCACGTTGCATTCAAGATAGGAAGGCAGTCCACGTTTTCCTACGAGGGACCTAAAGATTGACTCCATAGGAAAGACAGTTGTATTTCAGTGGTAAAAATACTTGTGCTTGCACACACACCTGCTTTTATCGCTGGCTTCTTGGTTCCAGCTGGTTCGTACGGCCCCACTGAGTTAGCTCAGAGAGATCGGAATCGTGCCGCTGCCTTTAGACACACACAGACACACCAAGCTCACGGAGAGTGCAGGATGAGCCGTGTTGACTAATGAGGGAACTGATAAACCAGCAGCTCTCTGACTGCTCTCTGTCATAGGCCAACTCAGAACTGTGCCACACTGCCACGGCTTTGATAGTATTTATCGTGTTACTATTTTTATTTGCGAATTGTCTTACTCTGTCTTACTCTGCATTGTTGGGAAAGGGCTTGTAACTAAGCATTTCACAGTAAAGTCTACACCTGTTGTATTCGGCGCATGTGATAAATCCAATTTGATTAGATCGGTTTTATTTGATTGTGTAGTTCCTCAATACTGAGGCAGATTGTGTCAGTCTGGACCCTCATGCAACAATAATGATATAAATTAATCAACCCCTTTCTGTCTTCCTGTCTCTTCTAACTGTTCTAACTACTCTTGTCTCCTTCTCTCTCTCTCTCTCTCCACTCTCTCTTTTCCATCTGTCCCATCTTTTCTCTCCATCTCCAATCTTTTCTCTTCCTTTCTCGCTCTCCAAATCCCTCCTCCTCTCTCTCTCTCCCAGGTGATGGGCAGGTTGATAGAGTTTGCCTACACGGCCAGCATCTCTGTCGGGGAGAAATGTGTGATCCATGTCATGAACGGCGCCGTCATGTACCAGATCGACAGCGTGGTCAAGGCCTGCTGCGACTTCCTGGTGACGCAGCTGGACCCTAGCAACGCCATCGGCATAGCCAGCTTCGCCGAGCAGATCAGCTGCACGGAGCTCCATCAGAAAGCTCGGGAATATATCTACATGAACTTCAGCCAGGTATGTGGTGTAGATACTGTTTTTGGGATTTTAGCAAATATCTACTTCCCCAGGGTCGGATGACCTCGTGGATACTATTTTTATGTTTCTGCATCTAGTATGAAGGAAGTTAGAGGTCGTTTCTAATATCCTTCATACTGGACACGGAGACATAAAATGGTATCCACGAGTTCATCTGACTGGGGAGGTAGATAACAAGTTTCATCCCCAACATCCCGAAGTATCCTTTTAAAACACACACATCCAGTTAGCTTTCCTCCTCATAACTGATTCAGGATCAGCTTTGCGTAACCTCGTTCTTTGGGTTTTGCGGTTCTCCAAACCATAGAGGTAGAATCCTTTTAAACTCATGAGGGGAGTGAACAAGTACACACTTCGGAGAGAAGGATACATAGTCTCTTCTCCCCCCGAGTGTGAAAGTCCAGTATCCAGAGCATGCTCACTGTTGATGGTACCAAGTGTTTCACCATGCCACTTTGCTCCTTGACCTTTCGATATGCCCTATGGGTTTTTCCAGGAAATAACCACGTCGCCTGACTTCGATCAGTTGAATTGATTCAAGCAGATACAGTTGAAGTCGGAAGTTTACATACACTTAGGTTGGAGTCATTAAAACTAATTTTTCAACCACTCCACAAATTTCTTGTTAACAAGCTATAGTTTTGGCAAGTCGGTTAGGACATCTACTTTGTGCATGACACAAGTCATTTTTCCAACAATTGTTTACAGACAGATTATTTCACTTATAATTCACTGTATCACAATTCCAGTGGGTCAGAAGTTTACATACACTAAGTTGACTGTGCCTTTAAACAGCTTGGAAAATTCCAGAAAATGATGTCATGGCTTTAGAAGCTTCTGATAGGCTAATTGACATCATTTGAGTCAATGGAGGTGTACCTGTGGATGTATTTCAAGGCCTACCTTCAAACTCAGTGCCTCTTTGCTTGACATCATGGGAAAAACAAAAGAAATCAGCCAAGACCTCAGGAAAAAAAAATTGTAGACCTCCACAAGTCTGGTTCATCCTTGGGAGCAATTTTCAAACGCCTGAAGGTACCACGTTCATCTGTACAAACAATAGTGCGCAAGTATAAACACCATGGGACCACGCAGCGATCATACCGCTCAGGTGCACTTCACAAAATAGATGGCATAATGAGGAAGGAAAATTATGTGGATATATTGAAGCAACTTCTCAAGACATCAGTCAGGAAGTTAAAGCTTGGTCGTAAATGGGTCTTCCAAATGGACAATGACCTCAAGCATACTTCCAAAGTTGTTGCAAAATGGCTTAAGGACAACAAAGTCCAGGTATTGGAGTGGCCATCGCAAAGCCCTGACCTCAATCCTATAGAACATTTTTTGGGCAGAACTGAAAAAGCGTCTGCGAGCAAGGAGGCCTACAAACCTGACTCAGTTATTCCAGCTCTGCCAGGAGGAATGGGCCAAAATTCACCCAACTTATTGTGGGAAGCTTGTGGAAGGCTACCCAAAACATTTGACCCAAGTTTAACAATTTAAAGGCAATACTACCAAATACTAATTCAGTGTATGTAAACTTCTGACCCACTGGGAATGTGATGAAAGAAATAAAAGCTGAAATAAATCATTCTCGCTACTATTATTCTGACATTTCAAATGTTTTAAATAAAGTGGTGATCCTAACTGACCTAAGACAAGGGACATTTTTACCAGGATTAAATGTCAGGAATTGTGAAAAACTGATTTTAATTGTATTTGGCTAAGGTGTATGTAAACTTCTGACTTCAACTGTACTTTGCATCTCTCCTTATCTCCATTTGATATGGATGAGTCATTCAGTCAACCTTATCGTTAGTTTCACCGTCACTGTCAGGCCATTCAGCTGCTATACAGATGAATGGCTATTCTCAGATCTGTAGTCCCTTACTGTAATTGGTGTCTTTGAAATGCCAGAGACTGTTTCCTCAACTGACTCACTGTGTTTAGTTAAGGGAAACATCAAGGCTTTGCTAGGGTGGATAAATAGTCTCAGCTGTTACTGTACCCCATCTTTGTTTCTTTTCTGCTTTGGCCCTTGGTGAACACTCAACGTGAATAATCGCCCTGTGCTATTGTGTGGTAGTGGGTTAGGTGAGTGTGTGTTGGGTTAGTTTTGTGCGTGAGTTGTCTGGAATCAGAGAGTTGTGTGGGCGGGCTCGTGGGGGTTTACCTGTATGTTCAATGGACAGGCAGTCAGTCTGCATAACTTCACAGGGAGTCAGACTGAAACTGTTACCATGGAAGGAAGAGCTGGTTGGCTGAATGGTTAACAGAGAGATGTGTCTCATATATTCTGCAAAGTTCACTGATTCTCTCACTCTCTCACTCCCACAAGCAAAATAATGATCATGAGTCATAATAAGATGAATACCAGAGGTGTACTGTGTGATTCATTGTATTCCATTGAATAAATGTTTTTCAAAATGCTTCGTTACTCCCCTTTTAATTCTAAAAGCCTAACATTTGTCCATGCACCATATCCAATAATTCCTTGTTATTCTCCATGACTTAATTTTAGACGGGCAACCAAGTGATGCCTTTCTTAAAACAGTCTCCTTCTTTTCCTCCTCCCTGACGTTAGGTGGCGACCCAGGAGGAGTTCTTCAACCTCTCCCAATGCCAGCTGGTCACTCTCATCAGCCGCGACGAACTCAACGTGCGCTGTGAGTCAGTGGTGTTTCAGGCTTGTGTGGCGTGGGTCCGGTACGACCGGGAGAACCGGCGGCCCTACGTCCAGGCCCTGCTCCAGGCCGTGCGGTGCCACTCCCTCACCCCACACTTCCTCCAAGCCCAGCTGCAGTCTCTGGAGTGGGACGACCAGTGTAAAGACTACCTGGCTCAGATCTTCCAGGACCTCACCCTCCACAAGCCCACCAAGGTGAGATGGTTGGTTGGTATTTTGGGTTAAAAATAAATTTTACAGTTCAGAAGCCTCACCCTCCATTTTTTCTGATGTACATCAATGACCTTGCTGATGTATCTAGCACTTAACATCCAATACTGATGCCAAGAACCTTGGTTAAATAAAGTTAAAAAAAAAGTACAAAGCCGGCCTCCCGAGTGGCGCAGCGGTCTAAGTGCTTGAGGCGTCACTACAGACCCGGGTTCAATCCCAGGCTGTGTCACAACCGGCCGTGACCGGGAGTCCCATAGGGCGGTGCACAATTGGCCCAGCGTCGTCCGGGTTAGGGGAGGGTTTGGCCGGGGGGGGCTTTACTTGGCTCATCGCTCTCTATCGACTCCTTGTGGTGGGCTGGGTGCCTGCAGGCTGACTTCGGTCGTAAGTTGAACGGTGTTTCCTCCGACACATTGGTGCAGCTGACTTCTGGGTTAAGCAGGCGGGTGTTAAGGAGCGAGGTTTGTCGGGTCATCGCCCTTCGCCTCTCCCGAGCCCGTTGGGGAGTTGCAGCGATGAGACAAGATCGGAATTGAAATTGGGAGGAAAAAAGGGGGTAATATAATATCAAAAATATTTCCAATATATTTTTCTCCAAGGTAATCTCCTGATGGATCAATTGATTGATAAATGTATGTGGTCCTCCTAGGTGATCTCGTGCCGCACGCCCAAGGTGCCCCAGCTTATCTACACGGCAGGGGGATACTTCCGCCAGTCCCTGTCCTATCTGGAAGCCTACAACCCCTGTACTGGGGCCTGGCTGAGGCTAGCCGACCTTCAGGTCCCCCGGAGTGGCCTGGCTGCCGTGGTCATCTCTGGGCTGTTCTACGCTGTCGGAGGAAGGAACAACGCTCCTGACGGGAATATGGACTCCAACACGTTGGATTGCTATAATCCCATGAACAACTGCTGGTTGCCTTGTGCTCCCATGAGTGTACCCAGGAACAGGATAGGAGTGGGGGTGATTGACGGGATGATCTATGCTGTCGGAGGGTCGCATGGATGTATTCATCATAACAGCGTGGAGAGGTTCGTAGAACTGAGATCTGATTGGGAGGTTTGATGAAGGAAGCGGGAGTTGCGTTTTTGTGTCCTTGGGTTGGGGTTATGATTGGTTAGGTATGTAGGATTGGAACAGTACTCGTAGCGCCATAGGACTTGGTATCTCAAGGAAAGTATTTGTTGTTTAGGCCTAAACATAAACCAGTAAGAAATGACTTTGTCACAATTTTCCAACCTCACACTAAATCTAGTCTAGTTGGTTGATTTTGTGGGCGTGTGTCTCTATCCTGCTCTGCAGGTTTTGTCAGTGTGTTTGACTAAGTGTCTGTCTGTCCCCTCCTACTCAGGTATGACCCAGACAGGGACCAGTGGCACCTGGTGGCCCCCATGTTGACGCGGCGTATCGGGGTGGGCGTGGCGGTCATCAACCGGCTGCTGTATGCGGTGGGGGGGTTCGACGGCACACACCGCCTCTCCTCCTCAGAGTGTTATAACCCAGAGAGGGATGAGTGGAAGAGCATGGCTGCCATGAACACTGTGCGCTCCGGGGCAGGTGAGGAACAAAGGGAGCACACTGACTTTGGAAAGAATTGACGGTCTGATTCTCTACCCTTCTCTCGACGTGTGTACTTACACGCCCCTTAATTTACTAAAAAGGCATGGACAGGAATATGGTGGAACCTCTCCAGCCATGCTTGCACAAATCCAATGTTTTCAAATCGATTTTAAAAGCACTTTTCTGGGTGAAGGGTGGAGATTCAGAGTGAAACCTGTGTGTAGACTTAAAGTCCCTCCTGTGTCAAGAAAGCCCTTCTAATAATGAACTTTGACCCATCAGGTGTGTGTGCGCTGGGGAACCGTATCTACGTGATGGGAGGCTACGACGGCACCAACCAGCTGAACACAGTGGAGCGCTACGACGTCGAGACTGACACCTGGAGCTTTGCAGCCTCCATGAGGCACCGGCGCTCCGCCCTGGGGGTCACCGCGCACCATGGGAAGATCTATGTACTGGGTGGGTATTGTAAAAGCAGGTTCCACTGGAACAATGCTTCAGCGTAATTATGAGTCATTTGCTTCGGGGGCAAGAATTCTTTCTTTGAACGCCGTAAACAAAGCCCTGGAGTCCGCCCCAAATACCCATTTTTGTTTTAGCGAATACATTTCTAGTCTTGCCTACTGTGACAGAATCAACCCCCATATGATGTGCAGTATTTAGTACTACAGCGTTTAGGTCACATTTTAGTTTTCCAGTGTCAAAGTGAAGTGACACAGAGAGCGCATATCTTATTGTTTTTAAGTGTTTGTCAACTTTTTTTGCTTTTGATAATTTGTTGAGAGATGTATCTGGTGGTGACTCACGGGATTGCAGGACTGATTTATGGCAAGTCAGTTTATATTTGGCAGCTAGCTCCATTTGAATGATGCAGCAGCAACACCTGGTAAACCTGCTCTGGGTCCTAGAGGGAAGTGGACTGCGGTGTGAGGTGATGCAGAGGCTCGCTTCGTAGGGCGCTTTTCAGGACTACTGCTGAGGTGTGGGGGTCTTATTTGCGCTTTTTACAGTCCCCGAAGTATCACCCAGGTGGGTGCTACATTTCAGTAGTGGATGATCCAGCCTGATCTAGAGAGGAGCTGTGAACATCAAAGACAACGAGGTGCCTGATGAAGAGCTCCATGGCATGTCTGTCAGATGTCTCTGCCTCCTGCCTGGCTGTTCCATCAATGCTCCCTTCGCTCATAATACTACCTTTCTGAACTGCCCATGATGAAAGACCATCGCCCAATAACTACCAGATTCTCCTACAATTTTAGTTGTTAAATTGTTTTGTTTTTAAAAGCAACTTTGCGATTCAACATGTAATGAAAAGCACTATATAAAATACATGTATTATTTATATTTGAGATACAATTCTCATATGTTATAAAAGTGTTATAAACCCCATCCTATGTCCTAAAGAGTGCTTCTCCTCTCCTCCCCCGTTTTACAGGAGGCTATGACGGCAACACGTTCCTGGACAGCGTAGAGTGTTATGACCCGGAGACGGACACGTGGTCGGAGGTGACCCGCATGATGTCGGGCCGCAGTGGCGTGGGCGTGGCCGTTACCATGGAGCCCTGCCAAAAGGACCTGGCCCAGTGTCTGAAGCATGAGAGGACGGAGGTCACTGGCGGCTGTGAGGGTGGTAGTTTGGGGTGTCCAGGGACAGGAGGGGACTCTGGATCGTACCATAACTCCAGACATGGTGCCTTCGGTAAGGGGACTTGAGTCGTACGCTCTCCACCATCCCTGGCTGAGTCTTCTTCAGTCCTCAGTCTTCCATGGAAAAGCGCCCCCGCCTTGAATAGAAGACAGAAACACAGGTCTTCTGAAAAACACAAGATCACAGAGGCCCTCCCTGGCCAAGTTGGTTTCACACAACTTCAGTCATGTGTTACAAGTTGTTTAATGATAAATTGTATATAGTTTAGGATCTACAGCACGTTGATTCACTCACTGTTCCCGTGATAACAATGCAGATGGGCAAAGTCATAGAAATAGGAGTTCTAGATTGTTTCATCTGTTCAAATTTTACTTCTATGTGCGCCATCCCATACCACCACAGTAGCACTATAGCTCCCCTTGGACCAATGACCAATGTTTCCCTGGTCTACACCAAGAGGAGAAAGGGCTGGACAATATATTTGAAAGGCTACTAACTAACCTCTGTCTACTAAATTAGTAGTCACTTTTTTCTATTTCTACACCAGCCTGTGCAGATAAACCAAATATTTTGGGGAGGGGAAGAAATATACAAAATTGCATACCTTCAACAACAAAGTGTAAGACAAAGTACCTGTTGCTGAGAATTTTCCTGGAACAGCAGTAAATGCAAAATTGTTGTGTATTCAAGGTTTAAAAAGTTAGAATTGTCCACTTAAAAATGTTAGCTTTGATTTTCCCTAACGAAAAATGTATCAACCCCTACACAAAAATTCCCATTAATTATAATTCACATTTCCTGTTGCCGCAGGATTATTTTCCTGCTGTAGCAAACTCTCAAATTAAATATCCTACATCTGTAGTACTTTTGGCCAAGTCTGTGGACAAATGGGGAATTTTAGGGTTTTCCAAATATAAGTGCCATTACTATGCCTGCTGGTATGATTACCACCGTCAGTGTACAGACCACTCTCTGGTGGCAAGAAAGCACGTTGGTGCTCGGGCCAAATGTTAGAGACTTAGCCTACAGTGGTCCGAAGTAGGCCTAGAGAGCCCCAAGACTGAGTCTAGATACTATCGGCTCAATAGCGTCGCAAACCAATCATAAAGAATTTGTGGGACGGGAATGTACTGAAACATTTTTAGAGTAGGGAACTCCCAAGAACCGCCCATAAGGACAAAAGTGTCAATTCATTTTAAAACATTACACAGAAATATATCTCCAAACTCCCCCCTGTGATTGCTATTTGGGTTTTATCACTTGTACACACATCTGGCCAAACCACAAGTCAAGTGTCCATTGTGGTGCATTAAGTCACATTGATAATGTCGCTAAATGGGAAGAAGAGAAGAAAAGGGCTGAGTCCCAAATGGCACCCTATTCAAATGGCACCCTATTCCCTATGTCGTGCACTACGTTTGACCAGAGCCCTATGGGCCCTTATCAAGAGTAGTGCACTAAATATTTCCTGATGACTCACATGAATTGAATTCCGCTGCTCTATCGATGGAGAAGGAATGTCAGTGGGCCGGAGCCTGCCAAAACTAAATTGGGAATAGAGTGCCATTTAGTACGGGCTACTTAAAGAACATTATTTGTAACAGCGGTTTAAACTACAAAGGTTTTTTTAAGTGATGTTTTGTACATTGATATTATATTCCAATGGAGTCTTGTACAGAAGAATTTAAGAGCTGAGGATTTTTTATTTATTAATTTTGTCCTTTTTTTTCTTGTTTGCTTTGACTGACTACAACGACTTTGTATTAAAATTGGACTCTGATATTGTTGTTTTCCTGCTAATGAGAAGCATGCATTGTATTTAGGCATGCCTGTTGAATTTGAGGCATGCCTGTTGAATTTGAACATTTGTAAAGAAAGGTTGCCTCTTTTGAAGGGGACTTTTTTTCCTCTTCTCAGTAGTTAAAGAAATATAATAGAATATTTAAAGAAATGCTTTGTACATTTTTCAGCAAACACTGTACAAAACACATTGTATATTAAAATATGTTTATTTTAACAGTGGCATGTTTCTTTATCGAAATCCCAGTTCTGGGCTCGTATCCGATCTGAGCCTAGTTTGGCAATACTCCAAATAGCTTTGAGAGAAAGGCACCTGGATCTGGTATTTTTTTATTTATTTAACCAGGTAGGCAAGTTGAGAACAAGTTCTCATTTACAACTGCGACCTGGCCAAGATAAACCAAAGCAGTTCGACACATACAACAACACAGAGTTACACATGGAGTAAAACAAACAGTCAATAAGAAAATAACAAATCTATATACAATGTGTGCAAATGAGGTAAGGTAAGGCAATGAAATAGGCCATTGTGGCAAAGTAATTACAATATAGCATTTAAACACTGGAATGGTAGATGTGCAGTAGATGAATGTGCAATGTAGAAAAACGGGTGCAAAGGAGCAATATAAATAAATACGGTAGGGGATGAGGTAGTTGGTTGGGCTATTTACAGATGGGCTATACCATCGATGAACTTGGATTTAAAATACTTTCGGGAAACCGGGCCCTGATCAGGGAATGTCTGCACAAAGACAGTACAGTACGACGATGGGCAGAAACTGCATCTCCAATGGAAATTCCCGATCACGTTCGTAGGCGATGTCATGGCGACTTTGGCTGGCTAAATACATGCGCAGAAGCACGACGTCTAAAGGTCGTCTCGCGCCGAACTGCGCATGTGCAGGCCGTCAACTCAAATGCATGCCTTCGATATAAAGCTCTTTCTGACGAAATTGAAAACTTGTCAGTGTGTTACTTTCAGGAGGTTAGTCATAACATGCTCAGCTACTTAAATACATTGTCTCGAATCTCGGCTGTGCCTTTTAGATTTCGAAAACGTTTACAACTAAGAAAGAATTTCCCCACTTCTCTAATTGACATCTAACGCCAAACTCCGGCCTGGTCTGCTTCGCAAGCGTTCCCGGAAGTCTCCTCTGGGTTTAGAAACTCTGTGGTCTGCATCATGTTGCCACAAGATGGCGCCTAAACACAGATTTTCGTCATACCACCAGATGGCCACGATATCACAAGTTATTGATAACATTGATGATGTGGATTTTAGATTAAATTTGCAATATAAAATTAATAGTTTACATATTTTACTATTAAGGGTTTAATGTTTCTAATTTGTTCAATATTATTTCTTATTTTATTATGCAACTACAAGCTGTAGGCTATAACCCAAGTAATTAATTGTAAGTACTGGCTATTCATGATGACTTGACATTTCGCATTCCCTTGGTGAATCTGGCAACGGAATGCCAAATAGGCACTGGGCTACAGTAGATTTAGATAAGTGGCCTAAACTCAACTCCATATACACTACATGACCAAAAGTATGTGGACACCTGCTTGTCGAGCATCTCATTCCAAAATCATGGGCATTAATATGGAGTTTGTACCCCCATTTGCTGCTATTTCAGCCTCCACTCTTCTGGGAAGGCTTTCTAGATGTTGGAACATTGCTGCGGGGACTTGCTTCCATTCAGCCACAAGAGCATTAGTGAGGTCCGACACTGATGTTGGGCGATTAGGCCGGGCTCGCACTCAGCGTTCCATTTCATCCCAATGGTGTTTGATGGGGTTGAGGCCAGTCAAGTTCTTCCACACCGATTTCGACTAACCATTTCTGTATGGACCTCGCTTTGTGCACGGGGGGCATTGTCATGCTGTAACAGGAAAGGGCCTTCCCCAAACTGTTGCCATAAAGTTGAAAGCACAGAATCGTCTAGAATGTAATTGTATGCTGTAGTGTTAAGATTTCCCTTCACTTGAACTAAAGGACCAAACCCGAACCATGAAAAACAGCCCCAGACCATTCCTCCTCCACCAAACTTTACAGTTAGGGCTATGCATTGGGGCAGGTAGCTGTTCTCCAGGCATCCGCCAAACCCCGATTCGTCAGTAGGACTGCCAGACGGTGAAGTGTGATTCAACACTCCAGAGAAGCGTTTCCACTGCTCCAGAGTCCATTGGAGACAAGCTTTACACCACTCCAGCCGATGCTTGGCATTGCGCATGGTGCGTTATTGTCCTTGGGTGCTGCAATCTGTAGTTTTTGCCAAAAATAGCATTTTATGTGATGTCTGTCGAATTGCGCTGCGAAATCCAATGGAGTATGAAGTTTGCCAATTCAAACAATTTTATGAAGATCAATTATTTAACGCTAACTGTGTACCTGTGCTTGTCCTGATTGTTATAGAGTTGTCAGTGGGTGTTGCAATTCATCGTTTTTTATTTTAAAAAATGGCCTTCTATGCATCCCCCTGCCAAAACTAAGCTGTTCCTTCTCTGTTAACAATGGCTCCCTTGGTGGAGGTCGCGTAAAATGCTATTTTTATTAAAACAACTACTGGCTGCAGCACCCAACGAAAAGAACGCAGTTACACAGCCCAAACAGTTACAAGGTACACATTAAAGAATGGGCATTTTTGCAAGTATCGACTGATACAGACTCAATGTAGTCGGATGTACACTCTGCCGACACTCATCGCAACTCGGCTCCATTGAAAAGTATGGAGTTGAGTTGTATAAATGATTATACAGACCAAGAAAGAAACAAAACATGCTGAATAATAATGATGATGCACTTCTCTTTATTCTAGATCAATGTCAAGGTGACATTCCTATTTAATAGCCTATGTAAGAAAAAATGGACACATTTTGTTGTTGACATCACTGTCACTGGGTGGGCCAGTCAAAGTAAGATTAAGCGTCGATGCGTCGTACGTATTTTACCAGGCGGAAGGCTTGCGTTACCTGTTTGGACTTCGACGATCCTGTGTGGCGCGGTAGGCTACTGAACGACACCTCACACTCAAACAACCATCTCAAACTTAAACTTGGGTCCATGTTGTCATCGACTAAAAGCCGAAAACAATATAAGTATTTCCCCGCCTCAATAGCCTATGAACTTGCCTGGCGGCGATGGGTCGGCGTTCTGATACTTTTTATTAGGAGGGCAACTCGCGGACTACCCCCCCTACCCGTGGATCTCGCACAAGCTCAGGTAAATTGCCCGCTCTGAAACAATTCAATCAGAAATATTTTAGAACTTTTGGTTCTTTAAACGTATTCTTTATCTTTCATACATTTGAACTTAAAAAATAACTCATGTTTTGAAAATAAATGATTTGAACTAATAGTCTAAACCTATACTTTTGTAAACGAAAATTGTGTCTTTAATTTTGTCTGACAGATGCTTTTCTCACAAGGCATGGCATTAGCCATAACGACCTGTAAAATAAATTGTCTCATGTGCGATAAGCTGTGTTTTCCTGATTCATTGTGTAGTGTACTGTAATACATGTGTCATACAGTGTCCGTTTTTTTAAATATAGGATAAGTTATAGGCTGGCTACCCTATAAAAGTGTAGGCTACTTTCACAAAGCATGTTGAATTGTTCATGGTGTTGTTCAATATAAGTAAAGTTTTCAGAATGAAATAGTTGCATTCTCAGTCATTAGCTAGGCTATTTGCTTTAAATACACTGACACGAGGGAGACAAAATGACTAAGCCTGTTGTGAAATGGTCATGTACCTATATGATTCCCTCAACTGTATCACTTTCCTTAGAGACCTCTCTTTGTTGATAAGCCATTGTTGTCTTGTCATAATATACAGAACAAAAATATAAACACAATATGCAACAATTTTAAAGGTTTTACTGAGTTACAGTTCATATAAGAAAATCAGTCAATTGAAATATATTCATTAGGCCCTAATCTATGGATTTCACATGACTGGGAATGCAGATATACATCTGTTGCTCATAGATACCTTAAAAAGGTAGGGACGTGGATCTTGCCTAGTTAAATAATACTTTTTTAAATAAGAAAAGTAGTCAGTATCTGGTGTGACCACCATTTGCCTCATGCAACGCGATACATCTCCTTCTCATAGAGTTGATCAGCTGTTGATTGTGGCTTGTGGAATGTTGTCCCACTCCTCTTCTACGGCTGTGCGAAGTTGCTGGATATTGACGTGAACTGGAACACGCTGTTGTACACGTCGATCCGGAGTATCCCAAACATGCTCAATGGGTGAAATGTCTGGTGTGTATGCAGGCCATGGAAGAACTGGGACATTTTCAGCATCTAGGAATTGTGTACTGCACATTTTAGAGTGGTCTTTTATTGACCCCAGCACAAGGTGCACCTGGGTAATGATCATGCCGTTTAATCAGCTTCTTGATATGCCACACCTGTCAGGTAGATGGATTGTCTTGGCAAAGGACAAATGCTCACTAACAGGGATGTAAACAAATTTGTGCACAACATTTGAGAGAAATAAGCCTTTATTGCATATGGAACATTTCTGTCATCTTTTGTTTCAGCTCATGAAACATGGGACCAACACTTTGCATGTTGCGTTTATGTTTTTGTTCAATGTGGTTTATTCACTCTGGACTACAGTTCCGGCTACAGGTCGGCCCCTCATTTTCCCATGCAAGGCTCATAGATACTGTGGGAGACACCTCAGGAAAAACATATTCTATTCCCTCCCCAACCCCTTTCGAAAACACAAAATAAATCTTTCTTCCTAAATTATAGGTTATTATCAGGTAGAGACATGTTGCTTATAATCCAGTCTTTGTGTCAGATTAGTTTTCTAAGCAGGTTGGTATTTGTGTCATAAATCTTGCCCTGGAGGTTAGAGACCTCTCTAATGCCCAGAAAGCTCAGATTCAAACTCCCATTCACCAGCCCTACAAGCGTTATGTCAAAATACGCTCAGTGGCCAGTTTATTAGGCACACCACCCTGTTCACGAAATGGATCGCTCCTGAGTCACGTGGCTTGCTATATAAAGCAGGCAGACAGTCATCGAGGCATTCAGTTACTGTTAGATTGAACGTTATAATGGGCAAAAACGAGTGACCTTTGAGTTTACAGAGAATGGTGTGACAAACAAAATGGCCCCATCCTGCCTGGTGTCAACAGGACAGGCTGGTGGCGGTGGTGTACTGGTGTGTGGCATTTTTTTCCTGGCAAACGTTAGGTCTCTTGATAGCAATTGAGCAACTGAACGCCTTGCACCGAAAAAGTCAGGCTGTTTGGAGGCAAAGCGGGTTCCGACCCGGTACTCAACTAATAAATTGGCCATTGAGTGTACGTTCATTACCCAAATTTTCACTGAGCAACTATCTTCATTTACTCCCGTTACGGCCGGTATGCACTTCCAAAAAAGCTTGCTTGTAAATGTTTATTTAGGCCTTTGAAAGTACATACCGGCCGTAACGGGGGGTAAATGAAGATAGTTGCTCAGCGAAACTCTTTGGTGAGTAACGAACATATTTTGATATTATGGCTCTTACAGAGTTGGTGAATGGGAGTTTGAATCGGAGCTTCCTGGGCGCTAGAGAGGTCTCTAACGCACAGATACTGGGGCACCCTGTAGGCAGCTCTGCAGAGTGGTCACTAGCTGGCACAGCCACAAAGATATAAAATCTGATTTTAACCCTATCCTTGACCACACTGCTAACCAAAATCCCTAACCGAACTTTAAATAAAGACCAAAAAGCTCATTTATAGTCTTCTAATGTGGGGCAGGCTTACATTAACCTTAAACATTGATATTTTGTAATATAGTGACTATAACTAAAGCCATACATTATGATATTGTCACGATCTCTGGGAAGGACAGACCAAGGCGCAGCGAGGCATCCAGTATACATATTTTATTTACCGACGTAACTGGGCAAAACAACAAAACGAACGAAGATCATAACATAAACAGACTTACAACACAAAGAAGCTATGCATAAACAATAACCCACAAAACCTAATAGAAAACCCCAAACATTTATATGGTTCCCAATTAGAGACAACGACACACAGCTGCCTCTAATTGGGAACCATTACTCCAACATAGAAATATATCACCTAGAACGTACAAAACCCTACAGCAAAAACAAAACTAAACACACCAGCCTGTCTTCTCAGGCCTGGACGTGACAGTACCCCCCCAAAAGCGCGGACTCCGACCGCGCCACAAGTCCATGGGGGGTCTTCGGTGGGTCTCATAGTCCCAGGTGGCGGCTCCGGTGCTGGCCGTGCTGACTCGAGGTCACGCACCGGAGGCCCTGGGCAATTAGCCGTACTGGGGACCCTCTCTGGCAGTCCCGGACAGGGGACCCTCTCTGGCGGTCCCGGACAGGGGACCCTCTCTGGCACTCAGGAACGGGCCGTGCTGGGGAGCAGGAACCGGCCGTACTGGGCTCATTAAGCGCACTGGCACTCTGGTGCGGGGAGCAGGTACCAGCCGTACTGGGCTCATTAAGCGCACTGGCACTCTAGTGCGGGGAGCAGGAACCGGCCGTACTGGGCTTATTAAGCGCACTGGCACTCTAGTGCGGGGAGCAGGAACCGGCCGTACTGGATCCACTACACGAACAGGAATCCTGGAACGTGGAACAGGGACTAGTCGTGCTGAATCCACAACACGAACAGGGATCCTAGAGCGTAGAACAGGGATCCTGGAACGTGGAACAGGGACAGGACGTACTGGATCCTTAACGCGCACAGGAGGCCTGATGGGTAGAGCCGACACCCCTCTCCCATGTTGTTCACTCATCCTGGCTTCACCAATGAGGGGAGCTGGAACCTCTCGCACAGGGCTGTGGACACGCACCGGAGACACAGCACACAGAACCGGTGCAGGATATCTCGGTCCCAAAAGGCGCACTGGAGACCTAGCGCGCAGAGCCGGCACCACTCCTCCAGGCTGCACACTCAACCTCCCCTGACAGATGAGTGGAGCTGGAATCTCTCGCACCGGCCTGTGAACGCGCACTGGAGACACCGTGCGCAAAACTGCATAGCACGGCGTCTTACCAGTGCGACGCTCCCTCCAATGCTCCCTCCAGAGAGCACGAGGAGTTGGCTCAAGAGTCCACCCTGAACCGGCCAAACGCCCCGTATGCCCCCCAAAATTTTTTTGGGGGGGCTGCCTTTCGGGCTTCCTAGCCAGGTGAGGTCTAACAAACTCTCCTCTATCCGGATCCCATGCTCCATATAGATCCTCGTACCTGCGCCGCTCTTCCGCCGATGCTTCCAGTTCCTCTCTTGGACGGCGATACTCTCCAGGCTGGGTCCAAGCTCCTCCATTAAATAATTCCTCCTCCCAAGACCTGAGCTCCCGGGTCTCTCGCTGCTTGGTCTTCTTGTGGTGGGTTATTCTGTCACGATCCTCTGAAGGGACAGACCAAGGCGCAGCGAGGCATCCAGTATACAACTTTTATTTACCGACGTAACTGGGCAAAACAACAAAACGAACGACGATCATAACATAGACTTACAACACAAAGAAGCTATGCATAAACAATAACCCACAAAACCTAATAGAAAACCCCAAACATATATATGGTTCCCAATTAGAGATAACGACACACAGCTGCCTCTAATTGGGAACCATTACCACTAGGCTACCTGCTCTAACCACTAGGCAGGTAGCCTAGTGGTTAGAGTGTTGGACTTGTAACCGGAGGGTTGCAAGTTCGAATCCCTGAGCTGACAAGGAAAAAAAAATCTGTTGTTCTGCCTCTGAACAAGGCAGTTAACCCACTGGGTGCTGAAGACGTGGAAGTTGATTAAGTCAGCCCCCCTGCACCTCTCTGATTCAGAGGGGTTGGGTTAAATGTGGAAAAGGCATTTGGTTGTACAACTGACTAATAATGGTGACTTTGACTTGAACATAGAAATATATCACCTAGAATGTAAAAAACAAAACTAAACACATCAGCCTGTTTTCTCAGGCCTGGACGTGACAGATATAGTCAAATGTTGTTTATGATATGCTTATTTTTGGTTTAATCCTCAACTGGTCACTTCCTCATTCTTTTGCATCCTCCTCTTCTTCCTCACTTTGCTACAGTGATCAGGATGATACCAGTAACTGAGTTCCCGGACCTTTGCCTCATCACAGAACCCTGAGTTCCGGGTTCTAAAGCCATGGTGGGACGTGTTCTCGGAATACCTATGTGTCGCCATGCTCATGATCGGAGTGTTCGGATGCACCTTACAGGTAAGACTAAACTCAAACAAACTAACCACCAATGAAGGTATACATTTTCATTGAATGATAAGTAGATTTAAGTCAAAACTGGAACATTCACTGTCTTCTTGGTAAGGAACTCCAGTGGAGAGTTGGCCTTGTGTTTTAGGTTATTGTCCTGCTGAAAGGTGAATTAATCTCCCAGTGTCTGGTGGGAAAACAGACTGAACCAGGTTTTCCTCTAGGGTTTTGCCTGTGCTTAGCTCCATTCCGTTTCTTTTGTATCCTGAAAAATCCCCAGTCTTTAACAATTACAAGCATACCCATAACATGATGCAGCCACCACTATGCTTGAAAATATGGAGAGTGGTACTCAGTCATGTGTTGTATTGGATTTGTCCCAAACATAACAATTTGTATTCAGGACAAAAAGTTTATTGCTTTTCCATTTTCGTTGTTGCAGTTTTACTTTAGTACCTTGTTGCAAACAGGATGCATGTTTTGGAATATTTTTATATTCCTTCTTTTCACTCTATCAATCAGGTTAGTATTGTGGAGTAACTACAATGTTGTTGATCCATCCTTAGTTTTCTCCTATCACAATCATTCAACTCTGTAACTGTCTTAAAGTCACCATTGGCCTCATGGTGAAATCCCTGAGTTGTTTCCTTTTTCTCCAGCAATTGAGTTAGGAAGGACGCCTGTATCTTTGTAGTGAATAGGTGTATTGATACACCATCCAAAGTGTAATTAATAACATCACCATGCTCAAAGAGATATTCAATGTTTGTTTTTTATTTTATTTTTACCCATCTACCAATAGGTGCCCTTCTTTGCGAGGCATTGGAAAACCTCCCTGGTCTTTGTGGTTGAATCTGTGTTTGAAATTCACTGCTCGACTGAGGGACCTTAGAGATAATTGGATGTGTGGGGCACAGAGATGAGGTAGTCATTCAAAAATCATCTTAAGCACTATTATTGCACACAGAGTGAGTCCATGCAACTTGTTGTGTGACTTGTTAAGCAGATTTGTACTCTTGAATGTATTTAGGCTTGCCATAACAAAGGGGTTGAATACTTATTGACTCAAGACATTTCAGCTTTTCATTTTTGATAAATTTGTAAGAAAAATATCATAATTCCACTTTGACATTATGGGGTATTGTGTGTAGGCTAGTGACCAAACAATCTCAATTTAATCAATTTTAAATTCAGGCTGACCCACTTGAGAAAGTCAAGCTTTCGTAAGGCGCCGTTCTAAGTGGAGGGGGGGTGGGGGGGATATTTTTCTTAGAATATTTGTCGATTTTTGATTGTGATTTATCAGCACCTTTACTTCTCGCGGCTTTGGAGGCTGATGACATCAGTCAGAGTAATGATGGTCGACTATTGGAGTTTGCAGTTTTGTCTAAAAAATACTATTTTGTTCAAAACATAATTTTTTTTACCCTTAAGCGTGTGTATATTACTGTATTTATTCTTGGGATATTGTTTTTCAACAGGAAAAATTCAAAAGATAGCTGGAGTGCGTCTTTAAAGCACATAGCAGATTAGCTCCCGGGGCATCATTGCAACAGCTGAATGTAAGCACCTACTGGAACTGTTGGATCTTGACAGATTTTGGCAGTGTGTAGCCTGTAGCCTGTAGCGATAAGAATAGGTGTGCCTACAGTATATGAAATAAAAATACTTGGCATTACTTGCTTTATGTAAATTAAATATAATTTGACCTGAATAAGTTTACCTGTTATTAGTGAAATGTGAGGACAACTTAAAAGCGAATTAATGTACAATCATATGTAGAAAGCATTTGGCCCTGGATTATGAAATCATTTTAGATTTGATTAGTGTGTCCTGTTTGAATCTACTCCTGCCACGTAACAAAGCATTCTTATCAGTGGCGGTGACCTCCAAGTGGGACGGGAAAAGAGAGAGACATTAACCAGTGTTTCCTCTATATGCATTTAGCACCGCCGCTGTTAAATCGACCAATGTTTCCCCTGGAATCAGGTCACTAACTCCGTATTTAATATGTCATCGTCTCATCGCACGATCCTAATCATTGGTTGATATCAGACCTGGGTTCAAATGGTATTTGAAAGAAAACAAATACTATTTGAACCCATGTCTGTTAGATATCAACTGGAACAGGAAAGAAATAGATCCCAAAAATCTAAGCCTTATGTTATGTAGGTGATTAGAGGTAGGCTACTCTGCATGTTGTTCTATTGCCTAATCTTTCCAATAGCACTCATTCTGCTTCTCTTTCTCTTTTTCCCTCCCTCTCTCCATCATAGCTCACCCAGGAGAAGATCTCCTGCCTTCCCAGCCATTTCTCCAGCTCAACTCCAGAGGCCATCGATTGCAGCCACATCCGCAGCCACGGCGAGAACGAGACATGGGAGCACCATAACTTAGCCAAGCCAGTCAGGTACGTAGCCTAGAGCTAGAGGTTAGAATCCCAGCTCCTAATGGGGAAATCTGGTGGCCAGATAAAGCAAAAATACATGTCTATTTGGATAGTTTGGATCTGTTGATAAGCAACTTCTTGCTAAGGTTAGGGTTAAGTTTAGAATAAGGTTTACGGTTAGTAGATAGTTAGTTGAAATGTTACTGATAGTCTGTACAACATCTACAGATGGACTATCCACATTTTTCTATTACAGCCCCATCATCCGGGAGGTGTACGGGCGCAAGAACAACCTTGACATCCACCAGTACATCTTCGTCAACCATTACTGCTACGAACGGGCCGTGCACTGGTACGGCAAGTACTTCCCCTACCTGGTGGTAATCCACACATTGATCTTCATGGTGGCCAGCAGCTTCTGGTTCAAGTTCCCTGGGACGTCGTCCAAGATCGAGATCTTTGTCACCATCCTAGGGAAGTGTTTTGACTCGCCGTGGACCACCCGGGCGCTGAGTGAGGTGTCTGAAGAGCGTGGCGAGGAAAAGATGGTGATATGGAGGAAGAACACAATGTCGAAGTCGATGGCATCGGCGTTCGCTGCCTCGCCAGACAGTGAGCCAGGGGCGGAGGAGGAGATGGTGGGACTTCTCCGACAGTCGTCCATCAAGTCAAATCCAGAGAAGAAGAACCCGGAACTACAGCCAGCAGATTCACTCCTGGACAAGAAGGAAGGGGAGCAGGCTAAAGCTCTGTTCGAGAAGGTGAAGAAGTTCAGAACGCATGTGGAGGAGGCGGATCTGCTCTACCTGATGTACGTTCTCCAGACCTCCCTCAAGGTCTTCAAGTTCGTCCTCATCACCTGTTACAGCGCCGCATTGGTCCCCAACATTGAGATTGTAGTTCGTTGCTCAGTTCCTCAGGAGCTGACCGGCTTTGAAATCTACTGCTGCAACCACACCAAAGCCCACCTTTTCTCCAAGCTGTGCTACTGTTACATCTGCTTTGTGGGAGTCTACGGACTTCTGTGCATCTACACCCTCTATTGGCTCTTCCATCGACCTCTTAAAGAGTACTCCTTTGAGCATGTTAGACTGGAGACGGGCATCAACGACATCCCAGACGTCAAGAACGACTTTGCGTTCCTCCTCCACCTCAGCGACCAGTACGATGCGCTCTACTCCAAACGCTTCGCCGTCTTCCTCTCTGAGGTCAGTGAGAGCCGTCTTCGCCAGGTCAACCTCAACCACGAGTGGCCCGGCAAGAAGCTGCGGGGCCGCCTCTCCCGGAACGCCGACAACCGTCAGGAACTCCATCTCTTCATGCTCCCGGGTCTCCCCGACACCGTCTTCGATGTCCCTGAAGTGGAATCTCTCAAACTGGAGCTGCTAAACAACGTGACTATTTCCTCCAGTGTAATCCAGCTAGGTTCTCTCCAGGAGCTGTCCCTCATACACTGCCCTGTCAAGCTTCAGCTGGCTGCCCTGACCCACCTCAGAGAGAACCTCAAGGTCCTCCGGCTAGCCTTTGAAGGACTGGAGCAGGTACCAATGTGGATGTACACACTTCAGAGTCTCGAAGAGCTCCACCTGAGTGGCACTTTGACCCACGAACTCTCCCGCAGTGCAACCTTAGACTCCCTGAGAGAACTCAAAGCTCTAAGAGTCCTGACGCTTCGCAGCCGCCTAACCAAGATCCCTCCGAGTGTTGGGGATGTGGCAGTCAACCTCCAGCGTCTCTGCATCTATAATGAGGGCCTCAAACTACAAGCCTTCAGCAGCCTAAAGAAGTTGACCAATCTGGCCTCTCTGGAGCTGACAGGTTGCGAGCTGGAGCGCATCCCCAGCGCGGTCTTCAGCCTGTCAAGCCTGCAGGAGCTGGACCTGAAGGAAAACAAGCTGACAACAGTAGAGGAGATCCTGAGTCTACAACATTGTCGGCGCCTGGTAACTCTTCGTCTCTGGCACAACGGCATCACCTACATCCCTGAGCACATTGCTAAGCTGAAGTCCTTAGAGACGCTGAACGTCAGTTGGAACAAGCTCCAGAAACTTCCGTCACGTCTCTTCTACTGCACCAAGCTCCGGCACTTGAACCTGTCCCACAACCAGCTCAGGTCGCTACCAGCCGAGGTCGGGATACTCCAGAGTCTCCAGTTCTTCTCAGCAGCCTTTAACTCCCTGGAACAGCTGCCGGAGGAGCTGTTCTCCTGCAAGAGGCTCAAGACCCTGGCGTTGGGAAACAACTGCCTGCTCTCGCTTAGCCCCAGGGTGGCTAACTTGGCACAGCTAGTGCGCTTGGAGCTCAAGGGGAACAGACTAGAGTCTCTACCTCCGGAGATAGGGGACTGTCCCCTGTTGAAGACCAGTAATCTTGTGGTAGAGGACAACCTGCTGGATCTACTGCCGTCGGATGTACGGAGCAGGATGAAAGACAGTTGAGAGACACTTACTTTGCTTACTTTAATGGGATTTTTACTCCTCCTGGTGCATAGGCCACTGACAACAATTGAGAGATAGGATAAAGGGTCAGGTTTGGTAATACTTGATTGGTCAGAGCTGTCAGCTCCGTGGGAAAGGATTGGACCTCTGGATGGGTTTGCAGTTGTGAGGACATGAGGGATTCACTTTTTTAAAGGCAAATAAGAGCCCGAAAGTACGAGAGGACAAGTAAGGACTGAACTATGGACATACCGTAGCATATAAGGTTCAAGAAAGGACTTTTTGGAGGGACATACAGTATAACAATAGAATAATTAGCAAATCTAATATATTTTGGTCAAATCATCTTCAAATCATGTTCACCTACTTATTGCCTCGACTATACTTTTTAAAATGTTTTTAATACAAAGATGTCTATCAAAATTGTCCTTGAGGAAATGTCATCCTTAAAGCATATGTCATATGATGATTCTCTTTTTTTATTTAGCTTGCTGGTGGCTTGAACATTGTTGCTCATGAAGGCTGCCTTGCAGGCTTGTTAAGGGGACTATTCAATCTGTATCACTGAAGTGTATTGCACACTAGAAATAATGTAAAGGTTATTCCGATTGAGCTGACATATGCTAAGTTTACCGTGAATGCAGCCTCCACTAACTCTGAATTTCCATGATTTGGATTGATTAGAGCCTTAAGTTTGCAGAGAAAAACTGCCAAAGTGAGTTACTGTTTTATGCCATAGAAAGGATGGAGGGTGATATCAACACACACGATACAAGGAACTGGGATGAAAACATCTAAGTATCAGTTTCTCTCTCCTCAAAGATTATATCAAATCAAATTTATTTTATAAAGCCCTTCTTACATCAGCTGATGTCACAGAGTGCTGTACAGAAACCCAGCCTAAAACCCCAAACAGCAAGCAATGCAGGTGTAAAAGCCTCTCTTGTTCAATTGATTTACCTGCTAGGTTAGTTGTGTACGACTAGAGGAATCATATATTTCTGAGATCTCTAAAGAGAGAACTTCAGTTGCCTCCAGCCAGAGGGTAAAGGGGATGGGGATCCTGTGTCCTGTTCAGCTGGTTGCTTCATACAGCACAAAAGGCTCCTGTATCACTGTCATGGAGATGTGACAAACGCAGAGTGAAATCTTTTCAATGCTCGTGTCTTGGGAGTTTGACCTCTTCCCACAGTAGCTGAGGGACTTGGAGAGTAACTCATTGAATGAATGTTGGTCATTGTGTTTTATGCATATCAGTTGAAACGAGATGGAGGCCAATTCAACTAGCTAATCATATACAGTAATACTGTCAGCTTCATTATGATACACAAAGTGAAATGTGTTCTTTTGCAATGTAGCACACCACGACAACACAATGATGACACTGGTAGGCAATGCACAAATGTATTTCACAACGTTTTTACAATCCACCTGTAATGAGTGAATGACGTGGACCCAAGTGAAGCTTCCTTATTCCTTTGTTGTTGTCATCCCTTGGTGGTTTTGGCTACCTTTTCAGCATGGGAATCACACAACCAATGTTAAGAAGTAAATGAGGGCTGAATCTAAGGTCAGCACTATAAAGGGTTGTACACAGTACTATACTGCAGTAATACTGTAGCAGTATGAGGAGTCAGCTGACAGTACTATACTGTAGTAATACTGTAGCAGTATGAGGAGTCAGCTGACAGTACTATACTGTAGTAATACTGTAGCAGTATGAGGAGTCAGCTGACAGTACTATACTGTAGTAATACTGTAGCAGAATGAGGAGTCAGCTGACATTCGAAAACTGCAATAATACTGTAGCAGTATGAGGACTCAGCTCTTTCAACAGGTTGCATGCTTTACTACAGTGTTATACTATAGTGATGGTACTAGAAGGCAGGGATGTAGTCAAGTCACTAAACCTTGACTGCAAGTTCTTTATACTCGAGTCACGAGTTGAGTCCCTTGGTAGTGCTGAAAATCTGCGGTTAAAAAGAAAATGTTTAAATGTCAAATCTGTTCATATATGTTGCACATTGTAGGGATAACTAGATAACACAGCTCACTAACATTTGCTGTTGTAGCTAGTACAGTATGTTAAATTATGCAACAAGAGAGGTTTTCTGACCGTCACTACTGGTTGAGTCCAAGTCGAGTCACAGTCCTGGACTGGAGTACTTACAACACTGCTAGGAGGTATCAGGTGGCAGTTTAGAACACACAGACATGTACAAAAGACATCAGGCCATTGTTCTGATTATTTACAGATGCAAGTTACTGGACAATGCCACAATGGACTGGGTCAGACACAGCCATGTTAACACACGAACACCAAAGCGTCTCCTGTTGTCTGTGTGTTGGGTTTCTCCTCCTGTAGAAGGAGCCCAGTCATGCCCTGCCTTTTGTCTCCATAACAAGGGTTCATATCAGCCAAGCCAGGAACATACATACCTCAGTAATACCTAATCACACAGGCCAGCCCACACACTCACAATCACAGACAAGGCCAATGGGGAAACTTCACTTCCCTGTTCATGCTGGAGCTACAGTAGAGGAGTAGGCTAGGTTGGAAGGTGGGGGAGTGGATAGAGAGAGAGAGAGAGAGAGAGAGAGAGAGAGAGAGAGAGAGAGAGAGAGAGAGAGAGAGAGAGCACCCAGTGGAAATTTCCAAAGGTGTGCAGACAGCACGGTTTGTCACACCAGCGTGTCCGAGGTATGCACATGCACACACACACGCGTCCCACTCTGCTCTGCCATTCATTTCCTTTCCCTCTCAGGCAGTAGTGTCAGTTAAAGGTTGATCTGGAGTTTGGAAATGACGTCCAGGATTAGTCAGATACAACCCAGTTTAATAACCCCCGAGACAGAGCCATAGACAAGCCCTAACGGAGCCGTAACCTCTGGCCTAGACTCTACGGTAGATAGAATCTGACAGAATTCGATAGGTGCACAAAGTATGGTAATTGCTTCTTCTGGCCTTTTAAAAAATCGAATCAAATAAAATTTTATTGGTCACATACACATGGTTAGCAGATGTTAATGCGAGTGTAGCGAAATGCTTGTGCTTCTAGTTCCGACCATGCAGTAGTATCTAACAAGTAATCTAACAATTTCACAACAACTACCTTATGCACACAAGTGTAAAGGAATGAAATAGAATATGTACATATAAATATCTGGATGAGTGATGGCCGAACGGCATAGGCAAGATGCAGTAGATGGTATAGTGTACAGTATATACATATGAGATGAGTAATGTAGGGTATATAAACATTATATAAAGTGGCATTGTTTAAAGTGACTAGTGATACATTTATTACATCCTATTTTAATTATTAAAGTGGCTAGAGATTTGAGTCAGTATGTTGGCAGCAGCCACTCAGTGTTAGTGATGACTGTTTATCTGATGCCCTTGAGATAGAATCTGTTTTTCAGTCTCTCGGTCCCAGCTTTGATGCACCTGTACTGACCTCGCCTTCTGGATGATAGCGGTGAACAGGCAGTGGCTCGGTTGGTTGTTGTCCTTGATGATCATTTTGGCATCAGACTGATAAACAGCCATCACTAACACTGAGTGGCTGCTTCCTGTGACATCGGGTGGTGTAGATGTCCTGGAGGGCAGGTAGTTTGCCCCCGATGATGCGTTGTGCAGACCTCACTACCCTCTGGAGAGCCTTACGGTTGTGGGCGAAGCAGTTGCCATACCAGGCGGTGATACAGCCCGACAGGATGCTCTCGATTGTGCATCTGTAAAAGTTTGTGAGTGTTTTTGGTGACAGTATGAGGACTGTTGCGCCTTCTTCACCACGCTGTCTGTGTGGGTGGACCATTTCAGTTTGTCTGTGATGTGTACGCTGAGGAACTTAAAACTTTCCACCTTCTCCACTACTGTCCCGTCGATGTGGATAGGGGGCTGCTCCCTCTTCTGTTTCCTGAAGTCCACGATCATCTCCTTTGTTTTGTTTATGTTGAGTGTGAGTTTATTTTCCTGACACCACACTCCGAGGGCCCTCACCTCCTTCCTATAGGCCGTCTCGTCGTTGTTGGTAATCAAGCCTACCACTGTAGTGTCGTCTGCAAACTTGATGATTGAGTTGGAGGCGTGCATGGCCACGCAGTCATGGGTGAACAGGGAGTACAGGAGAGGGCTGAGAACGCACCCTTGTGGGGCCCCAGTGCTGAGGATCAGCGGGGTGGAGATGTTGTTTCCTACCCTCACCACCTGGGGGCGGCTCGTCAGAAAGTCCAGGACCCAGTTGCACAGGGCAGGGTCGAGACGCAGGGTCGAGACCCAGGGTCTCGAGCTTAATAACAAGTTTGGAGGGTACTATGGTGTTAAATGCTGAGCTGTAGTCGATGAACAGCATTCTTACATAGGTATTCCTCTTGTCCAGATGGGTTAGGGCAGTATGCAGTGTGATTGCGATTGCATTGTCTGTGGACCTGTTGGGGCGGTAAGCAAATTGGAGTGGGTCTAGGGTGTCAGGTAGGGTGGAGGTGATATGATCCTTGACTAGTCTCTCAAAGCACTTCATGATGACGGAGGTGAGTGCTATGGGGCGATAGTCATTTAGCTCAGTCACCTTAGCTTTCTTGGGAACAGGAACAATGGTGGCCCTCTTGAAGCATGTGGGAACAGCAGACTGGGATAAGGATTGACTGAATATGTCCGTAAACTGGTCTGCGCATGCTCTGAGGACACGGCTAGGGATGCCATCTGGGCCGGCAGCCTTGCGAGGGATAACACGCTTAAATGTTTTACTCATGTTGGCTGCGGTGAAGGAGAGCCCACAGGTTTTGGTAGCAGGCCGTGTCGGTGGCACTGTATTGTCCCCAAAGCGAGCAAAGAAGTCGTTTAGTTTGTCAATTTTTTGTAGTCCGTGATTGACTGTAGACCCTGCCACATTCCTCTCATGTCTGAGCTGTTGAATTGCGACTACTTTGTCTCTATACTGACGCTTAGCTAGTTTGATTGCCTTGCGGAGGGAATAGCTACACTGTTTGTATTCGGTCATGTTTCCAGTCGCCTTGCCTGATTAAAAGCAGTGGTTGGCGCTTTCAGTTTCTTGCAGCGAATGCTGCCATCAATCCACGGTTTCTGGTTGGGGAAGGTTTTAATAGTCGCTGTGGGTACAACATCACCGATGCACTTGCTAATAAACCTTCGCTCACGAATCAGCGTATACATCAATGTTATTGTCCAACGCTATCCGGAACATATCCCAGTCCACGTGTTGAAGCAATCTTGAAGCACGGAATCGGATTGGTCGGACCAGCGTTGA
Organism: Brachymystax lenok tsinlingensis; assembly: GCA_030435695.1. Taxonomy (NCBI): domain Eukaryota; kingdom Metazoa; phylum Chordata; class Actinopteri; order Salmoniformes; family Salmonidae; genus Brachymystax; species Brachymystax lenok. The sequence continues at coordinate 14,766,343 of CM059812.1, forward strand.
ACAGACCTGAGCACGGACGTTTCCTGTTTTAGTTTTTGTCTATAGGCTGGGAGCAACAAAATGGAGTCGTGGTCAGATTTGTCGAAAGGAGTGCGGGAGCGGGCTTTGTATGCGTCGTGGAAGTTAGAGTAACAATGATCCAGAATTTTTCCAGCCCGGGTCGCGCATTCGATATGCTGGTAAATTTTAGGGAGCCTTGTTTTCAGATTAGCCTTGTTAAAATCCCCAGCTACAATAAATTCAGCCTCAGGATATGTGGTTTCCAGTTCACATAGAGTCCAATGAAGTTCTTTCAGGGCCGTCGAGGTGTCTGATTGGGGAGGGATCGATTATAATTGAAGAGAATTCTCTTAGTAGATAATGTGGTTGGCATTTGATCGTAAGGAATTCTAGGTCAGGTGAACAAAAGGACTTCAGTTCCTGTATGTTGTTATGATCACACCAAGACTTGTTAATCATAGGCTGGGTGGAGTTGTTACCATATTGTTTACATCTAACAAATCACTATCCGATCTACACAGGAGGGGCTAGGGATTGTTCCTGCAAGGAGTAATAGGTTGGGTGTTGACTCTAAACTGTGCTGCTTAGCAAGTAGAGCACGAGCACAAGACTCTGAATGCGTATCATGTTATGTTTGTTTCGGTGTGTACCAGCCAACAGGTCTGGTCATCCTAATGCAATATTTACACAAATAGGAGTTGATCTCATCTCCTCTAGGTGAAGATACTTCCTCTAGGTGCCTCCCAGCAATATAATTTAATTCCAGCAAACTCGAGAAATGTTTACCAACTGCGTGATTTAAGTTACTCAGCGTGTTGTATATCTGGGATAGCCTGGTTCCAGATCTGTTTGTGCTGTGTTGTTAATGCCTATGGTCATTGGCGTGATAATGACCATAGGCGTTGGCAAGATGGCACAAACAGATCTGGGACCAGGCTATATCTGTTTCCTATCCTAACAGATGTGATAAGCTCATAATGACTCATTATATCACTTCATCATCCATGCTAAATATACAGACATTGAACCGGTATAATGGAAAGGTCTAGCATGGGCACCAGTCTGTTTAGCTAACATTCCACTCCTTGTTCTCCGTGTCATACGCCAAAGATGTTTAGCATGACAAGGAGTGGCAAGGAGTGGAATGATAGCTAAACCTACTGGTAGCCAGACTAGGAAAGTTCATTGTTATGCTAACATTATCATCATGTCACCATACTGCTTAAGCACTGTTTCAGCCCCAAATACAGGTTGCCCATAGGCACAGATCTAGGATCAGATTATTTCCCCCCATTGTCAAGAGAAGAAGTGATAAGGATGTTTTGTTAGGTGAATTCTTGCTTGTGGCACATACTGTTGGAAAACAACACATCCATTGTGCCAGGCAGTGCCCTTCTATGCCTGGACTTCTCTTAACCAAACAGGGCCTTCATTCATCCCTGTGTGCGTGCGTCCGTGCGTATATGTCCAGATATCTGCCGTTACCTTTGTGTTTTCCCTGTGTAGTACATTCCATTGTGGAGTCATTAGAAATGTCCTTGTTGACTCACCTTGGAGTTAACACTCATGAGTGCAAAACAGAATACAATGGACAATGTCACCTCAGGTAAAGTACTCTATCTAGAAGTGTACTCCATCTCTGTAGACACATTCACACTGCACTTAGCCCAGGGCTAACAGCCTCCTTAGCCCAGAGCTAAGAGAATGCAGTGTCAAAAGGCCTCATGTAAGATGTTTTTGCCAATACAATAGATTAATAACTCAACTGATTGGGTTTACAATACAAAGGTATGACAGTCACGAAGAGAAGACTTAAGCCTTAAAATATTTTCTGACTATAATCTACATATGAATTTGTGAAGGTTCTTGACATTGTATAAAACCACCACATTGTTATCTCAAAAGTGTTATGGGGACACCTGCACCTAGTCAGGTTTGCCCGTAGAGATAGAGAAGACTCATGGATATAACCCATTTCAGCATGGACATTGCCATTGAGGGCTCCCACCATTTTAAAGTAGTCAACTGGGTGGTGATTCCTATGGGCTGTAGCCTCAATTGCTCTGCCACAGGTAGCCTAGTGCTTAGAGTGTTGGGTCAGTCACCGGAAGATTGCTGGATCGAATCTGCGAGCTGACAAGGTAAAAATCTGTTGTTCTGCTCCTGAGCAAGGCAGTTAACCCACTGTTCCCGGGCGCCGTGGATGTCGATTAAGGCAGCCCCCCACACCTCTCTGATTCAGAGGGGTTGGGTTAAATGCATTAGACACATTTTAGTTGGACAACTGACTAGGTACCCCCTTTCCCTATCACAGACGCTATAATCTCTATGGGTTTGCCTCCCTTCTTGGCTCCACAACTCTAGTTGGATAGTGACCTCCTGTGGCCACAATAGAGAACTGCACTTGTCATCAAAATCCTTCCTTGTATATGGACTTCATGGATGTAATAATATAGAAGATTCTTTTGATCAAGATTCTGAATTTTAATAGTCAGACATAATTCTAATTGTATAACCTGTTGTTGCTATTTTACCAACAGTAACTCTTTAGCTAAGTCCCATAGAATAGAAACAAATAAGAAAAAAAGGTCAAGTTAAACACTTTATTTTGTGCTTCAGTCTTCCAAGAAGGAATGAATACTTAATTTTTTCATTTTCAATAGAATTTGTATATAAATAACATCTCAAAAAAACAAAAAACGACAATAAATGTAGCTATTTACAAAATTCTTAAGAATATTTTCAAATAAATAAATACATGTAAAATTCCAATAAATTCTAAATTACGCCTAATAAAAGACAAGTTTTCAAAGATAAACAACTACTATGCAATGCAGTCATCATGGGATACACCATGTCAAGTCAAAATATCAAAGTTTGAAAAAAATCACAAACAGTTAAATTTCCTTCACAATGAGGAATAATAATGCAATGTAAGTCATCACACACACACACACACTCAATAATAAAGCCATGTACAAGTGTGCACTCCTGAATCAAAGGGGGGGGAGATAGAGGTCAAATGTATCATCAAAAGGTGCTTTGCTCTGTGCAAAAACGGTGTCAAAATAATATCCACCATACTTATTCTTCCATAAGCTGCCAAAACAGGACGGTAAACACAAGCCAATCTCGACCAGTTACTAAAAATCATACTTTACAAAGTAAAGTTAACATCAACTAATTCAAGTCACCAGGTTGAGAGGAAAGTGTAGGTAAGGTAGGTGTAGAAGGGGAGTCTATGCACCATCCAATTCGGCATAGAGGTGGGGGGGTTGGTGGTAGAGTCCATCTAACTCCTAAAGAGGGAGAGGTGGGGAGTGAGAGAACACTTTAGACTCCAGCTGTCTCTCTAGAAGCTCCACCACGTCCGGTGTACACGACGATGATGCTCGGGCGAGGTCCACCGCTGTCTCTCCACTGGTGTTGGGGTGTTTCAGGTTGGAGAGTGGTGCAAGGAACTCAATGACATCCTGGTAGCCCTCTCGGACGGCGATGTGGATGGGTAGGGTGCCGGTGTGGTCTGGCCTGTTGACTGACGACCGAACTCCACCAGAACCCGGAGTGTGTCCACGAAGCCAGTGCGTGCCGCATCATGTGCCGGTGAGACTCCTCGCCGGTCTGTGATGTTTGGGTCAGCTCCGTGCTCCAACAGTAAGCTGGCCACGTTGGAGTTGCCCATCATCATCACCTAGAGAGGACAGAAGGAGACTTGATGTTAGAGGGCCTTATCAAATGTTATTCATCACATGATGCAGTGTTTGACATAGGCCTAGTGGAGAGCAAGTTCATGGGATTGTAACAATAACATGTAGGGAAATTATAAAGGATATAGGTAGCTAGGTTAGGTACATTTGTCAGAATGGTTGTCCAACACTAACTATTAATGAGCAATAGACAAGGTTGTTACTTGATGCTTAAAATAATATAGTTTAACTCTGGTTTTCACTATATTTCATTCAAACAACAAGGTACAAGAAACCATTCTGGGGAAGCAACCATGGGCTGACAGATCTGTTGTTGTTGTCTCCCTCTCCCACCCACACAGACTTAGTTAGCTAGCTATATTACATTCAAAGCCAACACAGTTTGAGTCGAAATATTACAGGCTAGGACACAATGAAAGTTCAATGAGGAAGTTAGTTACCTGTAGAGCGGTCTTGCCAAATTGATTGACAGTATCCGGGTGCACTCTGCATTCCGGCCCTAGCATCCTCCTGACCTCGTCCGTATTTCCCTTGGCTGCGGCAGCGGTCAGGCTCTTGGCCGCATCACTCTGACTCAGGACCATTGTGGACGGCTTTCTATATTTTCTCCCTAAAATATGAATAGAAGAAATAGCTAGCTGAGTAGCTACCCAGGATCTAATTGTAATTAACTGTTCGAGTCTATCTACGCTAGCCAGTTCGTCTCGTTAGCTAGCTCACTATCATTTATCTCCAACCAGCAAACGTTAGCAAGCTAGTTGCGAGTAGTTCAACCAACACATTATAGTGAGAACAAAAGGGCAACAATATATACACTTCACAACTTTATTTCTTAGAAATTGTGGAGCCTAGTTATATCTAGTAGCGCAGGATAATAATGCTAGCTAGTAGCTAGCAGTCTCATAGGGGAATCAAAACTCATATGAAAAGGTAGTTACCTTGTCTGTTTTGAAAAGATTCCGACCGTTACAGGCTCTTATTTTCTGTCCTTTTCCAGAGATACGTTTGAAATAAATCACAGCAGGTAAATGTTGAATAACTTTGAAGGCTGCAGGACCTTTAATTTGCGCGCTGAGAACTACGCTACCGTTTACCCAACCAACATTTACAAACATTGGACAGAACGTATCTCGACCAATCAGCGCGTTGAATGGCGAGGTGGGTGGAGTAATGGACTTGGTTGCCACCATACAGTCACTGGTTGCTACAGTATCACTGTGGTAACAGTTGAGTCGACCAATGAGAAGCCATAGCGTAGAAGGCGGGCAATTTTAATGTTGTCAATGTAGAAGGCGGGCAACGTTGATGTCGTCAAAGTACATTCATTCATATTTCTAAAATGTGATAGTAAGTCTCCAAAATCATGTAAAAGGCGGATTATTGGCCCGCAGGGTAGCCTAGTGGTTAGAGTGTTGGACTAGTAACCGAAAGGTTGCAAATCCCTCTGAGCTGACAAGGTACACATCTGTCGTTCTGACCCTGAACAAGGCTGTTCCTAGGCCGTCATTGAAAATAAGAATTTGTTCTTAACTGACTTGCCTAGTTAAATAAAGGTAAAATAACATATTTGAAGAAATCATTCTCAAATGCCCGCGATTGACAGTTGTCATTAAAACGCGCCAAATGGGTGTGAAAAACGTTTGATATGTGATTTTATATACTTTCTGGCTAAACTAGCAGCTAGTATTTTGGATGATATAAAACAATACATTTATAGCTAAAATGTTTTGTTCATTAAAATGTAATAATACACAAATAAAACACACCCATCAAAAGGTATTTAAAGTCTATCATTTAATATAAACATTTAACAATCTAAGAGACAATGAGTAAATTAATTCAAATCTATTAAATCTCAAATTACATTGCATGAAATAAAAGTAAAAATCACAAACAATTGTATACAGTAACATTATTAAGTAGAGCATTTCAATGAAATTCAAAGACATTTTCCTTTTTTAGTGTGCAATTAAATTGATCATTGAACAATGATCTCTGGAAGCAAAGGAAGAAGTTAGCCACCCTGGTTTAGAAGTTACTCCGTAGTTGGTAATCTAAATGAAAGAAAACAGAACAATAAAAATACTATAGTTCTAATTTTAAAAAGTAAAAATCTATTTTTTTCTTAAATTTCTCTCACTCTACAACTAAATGATGGGTCTCTTTTCTCTATACATGAGTAAGCTATATCTAAAGAGCATGGCAGTCCTACCTCCACTCTGTGTGATGTATCTGACCCAGGGCAAGGCCTGGTAACCACTCTTCTCTATAATTTTCATGTACCGCACCTTGAGGCACACAGAGTGACAGAGGAGAGGAGAGAGATCAGGTCAGTGTAACTTGATATACTGGACCATTTGTTTTGCCTAACCAAATGAGGCACTTGTAGCCTATGCTAGTTTATGCTAAGTAAGTTACCACTTTGGTTCCGCATAAGCTTGTTTTCAAAGGTCAATACAGTATACTCACATGCGCAAGCACACACACAACTCACCTGTATCCCTGACACTGTGAAATATGGAATCTCAAAGTTGACAGTGATGGGAGGTTTGCCCTCCATCTCATCCTTCTCCACACTGGGCAGGCCAAAGCTGGCCCGCATCAGAAACTCCTTACCGCCCTGGAGAGACAGAGAGAGCGAGAGAGAGAGACAGGGGGAGAGAGGAAAAAGAGAGAGAGAGAGAGAGAGAGGGGGGAGAAGAGATAGAGAACAATTACAGAAAGAGTGAGATGGTTTATATAATGGGCCCTGAGTTTTTCGTCCTGATGATGTGTCCTGACCAGAAAAAGAGTCTGGAGTTTTTCCAGGTCAGGAGCCTTAATGTTCTAAATTCTAGGGTACATTATAGACCCATTTCCCGGCCGGCGGCCACGTCATGAAAAGCTGGACACCGTTCAGAATCAGGAAGGGGTTTATTTACATGGGAGTGGGATACAGAATCCTCTGGCTTCAAATGCAGCTTGTGCAATTAATCCGATGGTTATCGTCTACAACATCGTCATCAGAGGATTGATTTCCTAGCAAGTTAGCAAGCCAGTGAGGCAAGGTAAAATACCACAACCAGAGCTAGATAAAGCCAGGAGAATAATATACTTGTTGAACATAGCTATAGCCATCAGTCTTACGTGTTTTCATGGTCATCACTCTCTCACTGTTAAGTTTGTCAAGGTCCCGACATCAGGGTTAGCTATCCTGCTACAGAGCTTGTTGTTGCGAAGATGCGCGCGCTTCACCCGAACATGACGTTTGCCTTGAGTTTTGTCATACAGGGAAGAACGGTTGGAGACAGAAGTGCTGCTTGGATGAAACACTTACAGGGAAGGACTTGATAGTCCACACAGCCAGGTTCTTCTCAGGGACGTATTTAGCGTTTGAAATAAATCACAGCAGGTAAATGTTGAATCACTTTGAAGGCTGCAGGACCTTTAATTTGCGCGCTGAGAACTACGCTACCGTTTACCCAACCAACATTTACAAACATTGGACAGAACGTATCTCGACCAATCAGCGCGTTGAATGGCGAGGTGGGTGGAGTAATGACTTGGTTGCCACCATACAGTCACTGGTTGCTACAGTATCACTGTGGTAACAGTTGAATCGACCAATGAGAAGCCATAGCGTAGAAGGCGGGCAACGTTGATTTTATCAAAGTACATTCATTCATATTTCTAAAATGTGATAGTAAGTCTCCAAAGTCATGTAAAAGGCGGGTTATTGGGACAAATCTGTCGTTCTTCCCCTGAACAAGGCTGTTCCTAGGCCGTCATTGAAAATAAGAATTTGTTCTTAACTAACTGACTTGCCTAGTTAAATAAAAGGTAAAATAATATATTTGAAGAAATCATTCTCAAATGCCCGTGACTGACAGTTGTGTCATGACGTTTGCCTTGAGTTTTGTCATACAGGGAAGAACGGCTGGAGACAGAAGTGCTGCTTGGATGAAACACTTACAGGGAAGGATTTGATAGTCCACACAGCCAGGTTCTTCTCAGGGACGTATTTAGCGTGGCCCGTACTGGTCTTAAACTTGGGGGAGTCAGCGTCACTAGGGACGGGCACCCGCACCTCCACGTTGTTGGCTACTGACTGCTTCTTGAACTGGCCTTTAGCCTATGGAAATAGAGAAAGGCAACTGTAGCATAGGACAATGCATAGATTCATACACAGAGTTACTATATAAACACTACCTTAACCAAGATCTCCACTCGACTGTGAGAGAACTTCTCGATGACAGACTCAATCCATATCAGAGGCTTCACCTGTAGGGATACAGAATGTAGTTAGTTCTACCGTCGACTGGAAAGCCATTATACTACTTTGTCAGTGATGTAGTGGTAGAAAAATAGGTGGGTGAACACTGATCGCCGTTCGCGGTGAGCCAATGTAACACTCCCTTTACTTCCAATGCATTTTTCCCAAAAAAGGTGGGAAAGTGCTCACGCAAAATAAAAGAAATGGTGCATGAAGTGTTTACCCTCCACTACACCACTGTACGTGATACAGACAGGGCCTACAGCTCACCCAAGTATTGATTTCAGTACAGTACCGTAACAGTGCAATGGAATAGTGAAACTGTATGACGGAGGGATGAGGCTATTTAGGAGGTCATTTATGAGGGACATGTGTACATTTTCAGAGTTACAATATGAATTTATCAAGGTGACTCACGTGAGTGTTGATGCGGTAGGACATGAGTTCAGACTCTCCATCAGGAGGGATGAAGGAGATGGTGCGGTCACTCTCGAAACGGGACAGACGAACACACTGGTGAAACTTAACGTCCTCCATCGTTACAGTCTTCCCCTTGTCTCCTGAACACACACACACGCATTTTCATCAACATCTAAAATGCACTTGCATCTGAGAAGCCGTGACTGTGTGTGTGTGTGTGCTCACTGCTAGCCTGTGTGTGTATTGTACATACGACCAGTGAGGGCGAACAGCGCCCGGTCATTGAGTCCCAGTCTCAGCTCAGGCATGCCAGACAGCATGGTCTTCAGCTTGACGGTGCCCACGATGTCACTGCTCATCACATTGCCATTGGCATTCACCTGGGGTCAATGCATAACACAGGGGTCAACCTCTGATGGAGACTTTTTATACAGAAGCTAGTTGATTTATTGAGAGAATGCTCAGTCAATTAAAGATCAAATCCACATTAGGGGAAACAGCATCAGTGTTCACCCCCAGCACCTTCGGTATTGTTTTTGTTTTGTTGAGGAGATACGGCAGAGAGGAGCATCTGGCAGTAGGGGAAAACAATTGCAGTAGGCCTATATATTCTGCTGTTCGCGCGTGCAATGATGTCTGAGGGAAAAAACTGTGTTCGTTGTTTGCAGTAACTTCTTTGCTGTTGTAATATCGCAAACAGACGTGGCAGTTCCACCTATTAAGGATTACAGCTATAATCAATTAAATAAATAAACTATTCAGACAGCAAAGGTTATTGGTATTTTCATTTTCAGTGATCAATATCTTCCTATGGAGATTAAAGCATTATATACACAACATCAATTATGACAATTATTGATATTGTCCAAACACAAGCAAATTCATTGCCAAATTGCATGTATCAAACCCAACATCCTTATGGTAAACCACTCACTAGTAAGTTGATGGACTCGATGACATCGATGAAGACCTCATTCTTCTTGTACTTGATGCCCTCTGACCTCCAGGACACAGCGTTGGTGACAGTGGTGGGAACCTTGGTCTTAGCCACCTCCAGCTTGGTGCCCTCCTGGGTGATGTACCTGGAGAGACAGCCAGTGTGGACATCAGTAGCTTGATCCCAGATCTGTTTTGTATGACAATGAATTACAAGGACCAGGAATTGGCAAGACAGCACAAACAGATCTGGGATCAGGCTAAGTCAAGATAACAGTCAATGTACCTGTAGTAGAGACAGACAGTATGGAGATCAGTCTGATTGAACTTTCAGAAGTCACAAAACTTGTCCTTACTTTATGGTGTTGGGTCTAGAACCAGTATCTGTCTATTAAAGCTGCATCTTCATAATAATAATAAATATGCCATTTAGCAGACGCTTTTATCCAAAGCGACTATCAATCATGCATGCATACATTTTACGTATGGGTGGTCCTGGGAATCAAACTCACTACCCTGGCGTTAGAAGCGCCATACTCTACCATACTCAGTCCATTCTCTCCGTGTGGCTTTGTATGCATTTACCCAGTACACGTGTATGACTAATTGACTATATTGTAACAGGGAATATGTGTATCAGTGTGTATATCAGTGTGTTGTGTTGTGATTCGCATGCTCCCACCACCTTCCTCTGCAGATCCTTTATGGCCAGCTGAAGAATGGACTGAGGTCTGCCAGGGGGCAGAAGAAGCACTTCAAGGACCACAGCAAGACCTTCCTGAAGCGGAGAGCCTGACAACTAACCGCCATACCTGGTGTCCCACCTTCCACCTGGGTGTCACACACCTCCAAGACACAATCTCAGAGAGGAGAATCGAAACGTCTTGCACAACGACACCAGCGTGCAGCAGGGACACCCCTCTGCGGTGGAGAATTCACCTGCCCCTCATGTGGCAAACCACGCGGGTCTCGAATTGGCCTGCACCCACATGCAATGGCACTAACGCAACTCCCCACAATAACCACAATTGGGAGCAGCGTCATCATCGAAGGACAGCCATAGGCAAGTAAGTAAGTAAGTGAGCGGGTGTCACTCACTCCTGCAGGATCTTGCTGTCGGTGGTCTGGGGGAAGCCAAAGTCCATGAGCTCGTCCAGTAGCTCATAGACCACCACAAAGTTGTCCTGTATACTCTCATCCTCCAACTCTGTAAAGTACTCTGTGAACACCTGGAAACAACACAACATCGATTGGCAGCCTCAGTAATGATATGTGAATTATGATCATGTTAGGAACATGTTAGGTCAAATGGGTAGGGAGAAACCAGTAGATGCAGGTCTTTTGGTAGTGAGAAACACTTCTGACAGCAAATGAGTTGTTAAGACAGCACAGACAGACCTCTGACTCACCTCAACCACTTTATAGAGGAAGGCATAGACCAGAGAGGCGTTGGAGTTCTTGTTGGTAGTGGCCACCACTGTTAGAGCGTCACGTCAAGGTAGATAGAACACACAGGCCTATTCTAAGGTCCTAGGGTAATATGTTTAAGAAGTTCATTATCATCTTTACTCTAGGGAAAAATACATATTTGTCTTTGTGTAGGTTCGATTAGCATCTCATTTGTAAAGCTAACATTATTTATACAGGCTACAAAATGGTAATGATTAACTTTTAGCTGGCTAGCGACTAAACTCGTTATAAGGATACAGTACAGGTTGGTGTGCTTGATCCACAGGAAGTGAACGTTGCCGTGTGACATGATTGGACAGGTAAGCCCCTCCTCTTCCTGTGTCATGAGCAAAGGCAGGAAATGGTCAATCTCAGCCATGTCCACGTCGCCCTTGTAGTTCCGACATATGAGCACCTGCAGGGTAAGAGGGGAAATTAATAGGGAAAGAAAAACAATAACAAACCATATGGGTCAAAGGTCACCCATAAGGCACTTGAGTTTTTCCTAACCATGTGATGTGACTGTAAAAAAACTCATGGTCCTACTAGAGGTCAACGGGTGAGAGAGGTGATGAGGTAATGTAACGTAGAGGTCAACGGGTGAGAGAGGTGATGAGGTAATGTAACGTAGAGGTCAACGGGTGAGAGAGGTGATGAGGTAATGTAACGTAGAGGTCAACGGGTGAGAGAGGTGATGAGGGAATGTAACGTAGAGCAGATATGGGAACAGTAGAACTAGAGATCATCATTCCATCAGCCTTCTGGATGTGTCAGGCAAGAGGTTTCATAAACGTTACACAATATTTCATGTTGAGTCCTGTACGTGTTCCATCGATTCCATCTCTAAGGAATTCTGAATGAAGGAAAAACATAAGGGCTTGAAAACTCCTTGCCTTGACAAGAGATCAGATGGCTGAGATTGGGCTCCAGAGCTACACCTTTCACTCAATCAAGATGTTGCAGTGCCAACAAAGTCTAGGTGCACAGTATTACCATGCTACAGGCTTATAACGGTGGTTATTGTGGCTTGTCAGTTGTTGTGTCAGCCTAGGCCAGGGTTCGGCAAAAGCGGCCCAAGTGATACTTTTTTAGTAAAATCAATAATTAATATATATTTTTTAGGATTTTAGTTTTTGTAAAATAAATAAATATATATATATATATATATATATATAAAAAGACTAAAATCAACAAGAATTCAGCTAAAATTGAGTTTAATTTAATGATGATGTCTCAATGTAATCAAGGTATGAAATTCTTATTTTCAAATATGTCTTTTTGGCATAGTTGTGGTCAATTTGCAGTGTACAAATTACTATAATTATGTTCTGGCCCCTTGACCATCTGCTCCGAACCAAAATCGTCCGGCGGCTGAATATAGTTGCCTAGGTCTACTCATTTGCATGTAGCCTAGTTCAACCTCTTGCTGTTGTGCCACCTGAAACCATGTCCTCTTCCCCTCCCATGAACTCTAGGCCTATTGTAGAGGGATGGAATCTTTAAAAAAAAAAATCAAATTACACCTTTAGCTGTGAGAGATTCAGGCTATACTGGTTGTGGTCAACGTTTGTTTGTGGATAAGAAACCTGAATAGAGCATTCTCTTCTGTTTACAACATGAATGACTGTTTTGGCTGCCCAACCAAATGTGATTTATAATGTGTTCATCTTTGCACTATCCTTCTACAATGTACACAATATGACAGGTGACAGGCAACATACTATATTCACTTTCATGTTTGGAAATGATATGTCATTATTTTGTGGCAGCTCTTTTCATAACACCTGGTATAATAATTTGTCAAGTCTAAAAAGGATGCATCCACTGGCCTTATGACCTGTTTCTATCCACTTGTGTCCGGAAGTGACTTGTGCAAAGCTTGACTGGAACTGTCACAGGCAACGAATTAATCTTTAACGACGTGGCTATCAATTAATGTTTTATGGCAAGAGCAAACATTGAACAAACTCGATTACAGTCCCAAACAAAAGCGAGTTAAGGTCAAGTCAAGCTAAAATTGACATTGTTTATAACGTTATCAATCGCCACAATCAAAATGAGAAGTGATCTTACCTTTCCTTTCAAGTCCAGAACGAAGACAGCGGAGGCAGACATTATCAGCACCAAATGGATCACTCCGCAAGTATTTCAACCACTACAAGCTTGTCCGCTTAAATTCAAGTTAACCTTTTAAGCGTTTCCTTCCGCCAGTAAAGTTGTCTAAATGGGTATAAATGTACTCATGGCTTCCACGGTTCCTTTTCTTGAAGGGATACGTCAGATCTGACGTCACGGGCCTCCAGGTAAAACATTAACAGCATCGCACTCACCTGTATGGAAAAAAGGAGGACTGGACGCACTGCTCGATTATTTCGCGAGATGGCATAAGAGATCCTTAAATGCAGGTAGGAACTTTTTGCGCAATTACTCACAACTTCCACAAGAGTGCAGACGTACATTAGAAAAGTAACGATTGCAAAAAACAGCATCTATTCTGTACCATACAGCACAAGAGGCTGGTGGCACCTTAATTGGGGAGGACAGGCTCGTGGTAGTGGTTGGAGTTGTATAAGTGGAATGGTATCAAACACATGGTTTCCACATTATTATGAGCTGTCCTCCCCTCAGCAGCCTCCACTGCCATACAGTCTATAGACTCTATGGTCTGTAGGCCTGGCCTGCTGATAACAGTTTCATGTGATCTTGAAATATTTTGTATTTTTACTCTCATCTTGTCAAGTCAATCCTGGCTTTTATTTTCTGCTTCACATACCTAGAATTTAGCTTACCTAACTAGATTTATTTTGACCTGGTGACCTTGACTTTTAACAGGCATTACGTCTGTCAAGATGTTTTGTAAGTTAATGCAGTGATATTTATTGATCTGATGTCACTTTTGGAATCTTGCAAAGAACTGGCTAACAACAAACTCACATGATCTAAGACTACTATTTCATTACAAAACCTTAGGCCTTTCAGCATTTACCTATAAGGATTTGTCTAGACCTGGGTTCAAATACTATTCATACATACATATATATATATATATATATATGTGTGTGTGTGTGTGTGTGTGTGTGTGTACTCTGAGTGTTTGATTGTGCCTGCATAAAGATGACAGATGGACAGAATTCGTTTGGACTTTTGGGACTATTCCATTGGATCCATTCACTGTGCCAGGCAAGCTCAATCAAGCCCAGCTAAAGTAATTGAATACTACTTCAACCTAGGTCTGGATTTGTCATGTGCAATGCCGTTACAGCTTCTTAATTTCGTTATAACCCTTACTTTACATGCATGGTGCCGCTCCTCGCCTCCTTCCCCATTGGGGCCTCAGTCCCTCTGTAGGCGGCTGTGCGCCCTGCATCTCCCTTCCTCTCTCTTCCTCTCCTCTCTGTACATTCCTCTTGCTTTTATCACGCTATAGGAAAGCTGTGTGTGTGTGTATTTAGGCTATAGGAAGGCCATGGCCAACAGCAGACTTCCATGTAGGAGTTGTGTATGTTATGGGAGGGTTTGGACATGTGTCAATCTCAGTCCATTTAGTGCTCCTTTTGTACAAAAGCTTTGTTTGCACCAGCTTGAAGTAGCCATATCCAACCCACAGACAGGAGAATTTGTAGACCTATTTGAGCCGTAAACTAGACAGCAACGCCTTAGTGAAACACACATGCTACATTCATAAAGGCTGTGGCCTATCTATAAAATAATAAAGGGTCAGATGTGGGCCAATGGGTGACATGCAAACTAAGGAATGCTTTGTGTACCTTTCAGACACACACATTGTTTGTTTTCGTCAGTTAGTGCAGGCCTACTGCCATCTTTTCTAGTCACCCTTAACTTGACTTGTTCTTGGACAAATTGTGTCTAAAAACAGGTAAAGTTAAGGGTGACTAGCAAAGATGGCAGTTTATCCAAATCAAAGTTTAGCATCCTCCACCAGTGTTTGATTTTGAAATATTAAAAAATCACCCCCACACTCCAAATCAAGCATGTGCGACATGAAGAGAGGGAGAGCTGTGAAAAATGTAAACATCAACATTAAACCCCACTATTCTTAATCAGACCAGATCTTCTTGCTCCCCAGTTGTGGTGGCCTGGATGTGAAGCCAGAAGGAAAGGCCATCACAGCTGCAGTCTTAGGATGTGTCTCAAATGGCACACTATTCCGTACATTGTGCACTACTTGTCAAAAGTAGTGCACTATATAGGGAATAGGGTGCCATTTGGGATGCAGGCTTGACTGACTGCAGTAGCCTACCCATATTCCCCATATGGGGTACTTGGAGGTCCAACAATAATATATGGAAACACTTTGTTGGTCAGACAGACTCTAAAGGAAACAAATGACTTGTAGGTCAGACAGACTGCAAAGGAAACAAATTAGTTGTAGGTCAGACAGACTCCAAGGGAAACAAATGACTTGTAGGTCAGACAGACTCCAAGGAAACAAATGACTTTTCCTCTTTACCTCTCTAGGTTTTACTATACAGTAAGTCAAAAGTTAAATTGTTCAACAGTAGCTTCTTGCTACTATCTATCCCAGGGGTTCTTAAACTTTATTAGCTCAAGACCCAAATAAGAAATTGACTGTGACTCAAATTGCCCTCCAACGACTGATTTTAAAACCTTAACCACACTGCTAACCTTATGCCTAACCCTTACCTTCAATTAAGATAAAAAGACATAGCCAATTTTGACTTGGCCATCTAGTGGGACGATATGACTGTACATTCTATTGTTCATTCAGTGCACTGCTGAGAGCCATAAAGAGGTAGACATACACAACAGACGACACATTGACGCAGCTGCTATTGTCATGACCTAGTTAAGAACACCTGCGCCAGTCAAATCATCTCCCCTTCACATGATGGGTCAAACCATCACAAGCTCAGTTCATTTAACCCTCAGACTTCACCATGCTATGTACAGGCCTGACTGGGGCATATGGAGAAATGTAATGGACCAACTAAGTGGTGATGCTCTTGACCAGTCTTGCTCTCACTCCTACCAATTTTTGACAGTGTAGAGCCACCACTGAACATATCGATGGTAGAATTTTCCATG
This sequence comes from Brachymystax lenok tsinlingensis, assembly GCA_030435695.1. NCBI lineage: Eukaryota > Metazoa > Chordata > Actinopteri > Salmoniformes > Salmonidae > Brachymystax > Brachymystax lenok. The sequence continues at coordinate 14,782,174 of CM059812.1, forward strand.
ATTGATGACTAGTTGGCCTACATGTGTCTGGGTGTGTTTGATTGAGTGCAGCAGTGTGTGTCAAAGTGTATCCTCCCCTGCAGCCTGAGAGGAAACATTGCTCTGGGTAGTGGCTGGTGTCTTTGGGTCTCTGAGACAGAGACTACTGTTATTGATAATCACCAGACCAGTACAGCCAGTACCACTTTGTTCTGTTTGGTAAACTGGCTAGTGACCTGTTGTTCCTGTTCCTGAAGTGACTTCCTGTTCTCATGTCACAAGACACTCCCCCTCGTAGACTGTCACAGTGGTGTGATGTTCTAACCCGCCCCTTTGTGACATTGCTGGCCAATGGGAGGCGGCGGAATGGCAATATGTAAATAATCAGGTGAGTGGAAGATACAGGAGATAGTGTTGTCTATGAGCCTATCCCCTGGGGACAAACATTGTTTGTCACCTGTGTATCTTAAAGCCATAGGGGTCTAGCACACTGTGGATCTAGACTAATTTGAATGGCTATAAAGGGCGATAACTATGTGCATCTGTCAACAGTGATGCTGATGGAGTGTATGTGGATACAGACCCTGTATAATTTCCATTGCTCTGCACTTTCACATGTTTTACCTGCAGGTGTCATTTTACCCATCATAACACTATTATAGCATAGCTTCAATACAACATACTGCATCTAATGAAGGGGAGTGAAGGTTAGGCCAAAAAACAACCCCAGAATTGCACCCCCAGCGTTGTATTGTAGTTATATGTTGAATTCAAAGATATATCAGAAGACTGTTGATCTACAGTAAAACTGTACTGAATGTCCCACTGGGGCCTACTGGGGCCACCAGTACGAAAATGTATGCAATCACTTGATATAAGCTACTTTAAGTAAAGGTGTCTGCTAAATGGCATACATTATTATAAATGTTGGCAAACTTTTTGCACATGCATAGGTACCGCACAAAAAACCTGACTGAAATAGCAAGAGGATGACAAGGTGATCCTATGTATTCTCTATCTATCGGATGTTCCTGGCTGCCTAGGTGGACTCCACGTGTAGACCACTCCTACTAAGGAATGTGGATGCTAGTTCCTGTCAGATGTTATTCATTGATAGAGAGCAGGTAGTCTGTCCTTGAGGAGTGGATAACGACATCACAGCTCCTAGACTAATCTATTCATTCACTTCCTGCATAGCTCACCTATATATACTTTATATAAGGAAGGTAAATACCATTCAAATCAAATGTAAACTTTGTAAACAACAGGTGTAGACTTACAGTGAAATGCGTACTTACGAGCCTTTACCAAAAATGCAGAGAGAAAAATAATAGACAGATAATAACACAAAGAATAAATACACAATGAGTAACGATGACTTGTCTTTATACACGGGGTACCAGTACAGAGTCAATGTCTAGGGTACAAAGTAATTTAGGTAGATAGAGTGCCTTCAAAAAGTTTTCACAGACCTTGACTTTTTCCACATTTTGTTGTGTTACAGCCTGAATTTAAATAGAGATGTTTTTGTCACTGGTCTACACGCAATACCACATAATGTAAATGTGGATTTTGACAAATTAACAAAAAATGAAGAATTTAACCCCTTTGTTATGGCAAGCCTAAATAAGTTTAGGAGTAAACATTTGCTTAACAAGTCACATAATAAGTTGCATGGATTGTGCAATAATAGTTTTTAACATGATTTTTGGATGACTACCTCATCTCTGTACCCCACACATACAATTATCTGTACGGTCCCTCAGTCGAGCAGTGAATTTCAAACACAGATTCAACCACAAAGACTAGAGGTTTTCTAATTCCCCCCAAAGAAGGGCACCTATTGGTAGATGGGTAAAAAAACAAAAAACATACATTGAACATCCCTTTGAGCATGGTGAAGTTATTAATTACACTTTGGATGGTGTATCAATTCACCCAATCACTACAAATATACAGGCGTCCTTCCTAACTCAGTTGCCCAGAGAGGAAGGAAACCGCTCAGAGATTTCACCATGAGGTCGATGGTGACTAAGACAGTTACAGAGTTTAATGGCTGTGATAGGATAAAAATGAGGATGGATCAACAACATTGTAGTTACTCCACAACACTAACCTAAATGACAGAGTGAAAAGAAGAAAGCTTGTACATAATACAAATATTCCAAAACATGCATCCTGTTTGCAACACGGCACTAAAGTAAAACTGCAAAAAATGTGGCATAACAATTTTCTTTTTGTCCTAAATACAATGTGTTATGTTTGGGACAAATCCAATACAACACATGACTGAGTACCACTCTCTATATTTTCAAGCATAGTGGTGGCTGCATCACGTTATGGGTATGCTTGTTATTGTTAAGGACTGGGAAGATCTTCAGGATAAAAATAAACTGAATGGAGCTAATCAAAGGCAAAATCCTAGAGGAAAACCTGGTTCAGTCGGCCTTCCACCAGACACTGGGAGATGAATTCACCTTTCAGCAGAACGATAACCTAAAACACTAGGCCAAATCTACACTGGAGTTTCTTACCAAGAAGACAGTGAAAGTGGCCTAGTTACAGTTTTGACTTAAATCTGCTTGAAAATCTATGGCAAGTCCTGAAAATGGTTGTCTAGCCATGATCACCTACATCTTGACAGAGCTTTAAGAATGTTGAAAATAATCATGGGCAAATATTGCACAATTCAGGTGTGCAAAGCTCTTATAGACTTACCCAAGAAGACTCACAGCTGTAATAGATGTCAAATGTGTTTCTAACATGAATTGGGGAGCTGAATACTTAAGCAACGACTATATTTTGTTATTTAATTTATATTAAGCATTTGTCTTTCACTTTGACATTACAGCAGTGGGGGCTGCTGAGGTGAGGACGACTCATAATAATGGCTGGAAATGGAGCGAATGGAATGGCATCGAACCATGTGTTTGATGTATTTGATACCATTCCACTCCAGCCATTACCACGAGCCCATCAACCCCAATTAAGATGCCACCAACCTCCTGTGCATTACAGTATTTTGTGTAGATTGTTAATAAAAAAAAATACAATAAAATCAAATTGTATCCCACTTTGTTACACAATAAAGTGTGAAGAAATCCAAGGGGTCTGAATACTTTTGCAAGGCATTGTAAATAGTAATATGTGATATAATAGCACACCTTGATGACTTAAAATGGATCATATTGACATAGATGTGTCGTATCTATTGACTATAGTGAGAGAAAAGAGAGGAAACATTGCAACATTGCTATCAGTCAGGGTTAGTACTAGGAGGTACCATGCAGACAAGATCGTGTTAGGGAGTGAGAGAGAGTATTGGGTCAAATCATTTTGCCTGCTGTAATGGGATCCAAGCCCTTGGCTTTATCTACAGTACACAGATGCATTCTCTCTTGTGTCTAGGAAGGAGATAAGGGGATGTATGTACAATGTATCAAATGTCTCAGAGCAGGAGTGCTGTGAATGAATAAGATGGACAGGGGGGACCAGTGCCAGTATTCACAAAGAGTCCCAGAGCAGGAGAGATGATCAAGGATAAGTTTAGCCTTTTAGAGATTTAATAGGATTAAATGGACAAGAGGGGACCTGATCCTAGATCAGCACTCCTACTCTGACATGCTTTGTGGATACGTGCCCTGATCCTAGAACACCACTCTACTCTGAGATGCTTGACACATTCGGCCCCAGGTGTTAGAATTGTGGGTTGATTGATAGACAGTGGTGTCTATTTGAAGGACAGGCCTTGGTCTATTTGAAGGACTGGTATAATTGGACTCTTTTAAGTATCACCTAGCTATTACCAGGCCCTAAAGTGAACATTCTTGTCAATTACTCTTAATGGTGTGACTTTTGCTTGTCACTCTTGTCACTGTCACTGTCACTGAGTAGTGTGCAGTAGCGGTTTGCAGGCAAAATAACAGTGGAAGCCAGAAAAAGCCATATTACACCTACATATCTGTTGTGATAATTGCGTTGTTTGCTCTATAACCTGTTAGTTCATATGCCGTGCGACCATGATATGTAGGCCTAAAGGCCGAGACAATAAGAAGACACAGTGGCAGAATAAATTCAACCACATCTTTGTTTCATCACAAAACCAAAGAGAAACCTCTGTCCGGTGAAGTCCACAAAACATATTGCCTGTAACAAACAGTTACATGACCTACAGCAGTGGTTCCCAAAGTTTTCATAGTCCCGTACCCCTTCAAACATTAAACCTCCAGCTGCGTACCCCCTCCAGCACCAGGGTCAGCGCACTCTCAAATGTTGTTTTTTGCCGCCATTGTAAGCCTGCCACACACACACTATACGATACATTTATTAAACATAAGAATGAGTGTGAGTTTTTGTCACAACCCGGCTCATGGGAAGTGACAAAGAGCTCTTATAGGACCAGGGCACAAATAATAATATAATAATAATAATCAATAATTTTGCTCTTTATTTAACCATCTTACATATAAAACTTTATTTGTTCATCAAACATGTTAAATAACTCACCACAGGTTAATGAGAAGGGTGTGCTTGAAAGGATGCACATAACTCTGCAATGTTAGATTGTATTGGAGAGAGTCTCAGTCTTAAATAATTTTCCACACACAGTCTGTGCCTGTATTTAGTTTTCATGCTAGTGAGGGCCGAGAATCCACTCTCACATAGGTACGTGGTTGCAAAAGGCATCAGTGTCTTAACAGCGCGATTTGCCAAGGCAAGAAACTCTGAGCGCAGCCCTATCCAGAAATCTGGCAGTGGCTTCTGTTTAAATTCAATTTTCACAGAACCGCTTGTTGCAATTTCGATTAGGCACTTTTGTTCAGATATCGGTAAGTGGACTGGAGGCAGTGCATGAAAGGGATAACGAATCCAGTTGTTTGTGTTGTCCGTTTTGGGAAAGTACCTGCGTAATTGCGCACCCAGCTCACTCATTGTCCGTAAGCTGAGTTCATTTGCACACAAACAATTATACAATGATGGAAAGACCTGTGTGTTTTCCTTGTTAATGCAGACAGAAAAGAGCTCCAACTTCTTAATCATAGCCTCAATTTTGTCTCGCACATTTAATATAGTTGCGGAGAGTCTGCACTTCTGTATGTTGTAAAACCGTTACATGGTCGCTGCCCATATCATTGCATAGTGCAGAAAATACACGAGAGTTCAGGGGCCTTGCTTTAACAAAGTTAACCATTTTCACTGTAGTGTCCAAAATGTCTTTCAAGCTGTCAGACATTCCCTTGGCAGCAAGAGCCTCTCGGTGGATGCTGCAGTGTACCCAAGTGGCGTTGGGAGCAACTGCTTACACTCTACTATGTCTCCCTGTCATGACTTTGCACCATCAGTACAGATACCAACACACCTTGACCACCAAAGTCCATTTGATGTCACAAAGCTGTCCAGTACTGTCCTTCCTCAATCAAATCAAATCAAAGTTCATTTGTCACGTGCGCTGAATACAACAGGTGTAGACCTTACAGTGAAATGCTTACTTACAGGCTCTAACCAATAGTGCAAAAAAGGTATTAGGTGACATCGGATGAGGCACTTTTGAGGATCTCAGGACCCATTCCAAATCTTTTTAGTTTCCTAAGGGGGAATAGTCTTTGTCGTGCCCTCTTCACGACTGTCTTGGTGTGTTTGGACCATTCTAGTTTGATGTGGACACCAAGGAACTTGAAGCTCTCAACCTGCTACAATACAGCCCTGTCGATGAGAATTTACCCCCATAAACGTAACAGACATATACCAGGAGCTGTGCCAGGCCTGCCACATCTGTTGACTCATCCAGCTGTAACGCATGTAATTCGCTGGCTTGTATGCGAAGCAGTAATTGTTTCCTGCTATGTCACTTATGCGTTGTGAAACAGTGTTGTTTGATGAAGGCATTGTCTGTATAGTTTTTTTGGCTTTTTCCCCCAGCATTGTCGCAGCCATATCCGTGACAGCAGGAAGAATGAAGTCCTCCACAATACGGGAGGGGCTTGGGGATTGCCTGTCCTAGCCACTCGGTAGCTCAACATATAAGACGCTTCTAGCCTATTATTATTAATGGTATCTGTTGTTTTTATACATGTCTTACTACTTGAAAGTCGTCTTTATTCTCGCTCAAAAACCTCCCGTCGCTTATTTTTCAAATTGTCATGTTTCGTTTCTAAATGTCTGTGCGAGAGTGAAAGTCACAACCAAAATATTCCAAAAACAATTTATTCCAATCAATATAAAATAAATATGATGTGGCTGTCCATGGTTCTGATTTCTGTGTACGTGTGTGTGTGCGCGTGTGTGTGCAAGTATACTTTTTTGTTGTTGACTCACAGTACTTGTAGACGAACGCCAATGCCATCCTCCTCACTTTCATGTTGATGAAACGGTCTATCACTCTGTCATACAGTACACATTTTTTGTTGTCCTAGCCTACCTGGCTAAAATGCTTGCTCGCTAGCCTAACTTCCTTTCATGGGCAATGACACGCTAGGCCAGCTAGTTAACATTAACCTACTAGCTACATGTTGAACTTCCATCCTCTCAGGCCAGAGGCACAATGTGTGAATTTATGTTTGGATCAGAATCGCAATAGTAATAATTTGCCAGTACAGAGAATTAAGTATCCCTATCTCCATCCATGGCTAATTTAGGAAACAGACAATTTTAGCTAGCTAGCCACTGGAGGACAACAACACAACAAGACGCAACAATTCAAGTTGTTTCTGTCAATGACGTATGCTCTCAATTAATTTGATAGAAGTGATGCCAAACTGGCTTCCCTTGCATTCAATGCTACGGGCAGCAACAATGTCATACCCTTTTGGACCAGACACCATCAGATAGATGGCCTACACATACAGAGGCAGAGGGGTGCTGTTTCGCTCGCTCAGATGCTTTCTCCGGTGAGATACATTCAGCCTCTTGCGAATTGAAGGAAAATTATGAAACACAGAGAAATATAAATGATTTTACTTTTTTTTTTCTTTTTTTCTCTGTACATTTTTTGGTGATGGCTGGCTCCACATGATATCCATGAATACACGCCACTGGTGGTGTGATCTTTGTTTGTCCAATCTCTGCTCCCTCTCTGGTTTAGTTTCCAAGCAAAAGTCTCCAGCTGTTAAAACAATCTTCAATGACTGTAATGTTGCAGAAATCTCTTCTGATTTCAATAGAGGGCTATAAGTGTAGATTCTCTTCCCACAACTCACTATTGGTGGTCAATTCCCCATCTTAATTCCCCTGTTGAAACTCTCTCTCTGTTCCATTATGCAAGTAGAATGCTGATTGAGGCTCTGGTGTATAGAAAGTAGGAGGACAGAGGGAAGACCCATCATTATGGATGAATTATGGATGATGTTAAATGATGATAGGATGTTGTCTGTAGTTTGTTTGGGTGTGTCTGTATAGACAATTCTACAGTTAGATTCTAGAACTCACCCATGTGTGTAATTCCATGTTCGGGGGAAATGTATGGGTAGTCTCACAGCCAGATCAAGCTGTTTTTTTGTCTGATCTCCACAACTTTGTATTACATTTATTTAACCTACCTGGTTAAATAAAGGTGAAATAAAATAAATAAAAACATTATGCATTTTATTATCTGAAGTCTGGATGGAAATTCACGTAGGTTTACTGGCAATTCCTCACAAAACCTGAGTTACACACCCTTTATACAACCTTGAATACATCCGTACCTATCACATTTTCCATTGCAAAGACAAGTGATGACTCAGGGAAACCAATGTACTGTAACTTGAATCAAACCATCATTGCAAAGTCATGTTTCCCTTTGAACAGCTCTAAAGTGAAGACCGACTGTACACTTTGGGTGCTTCCCAATGAACCACTTTAAAAGAGAACATGAAACGCTACAATGTGCACATTCATCAATCTCTCTACACTGTAATTGTCCTAAATAACCCATTTCAGTGAGGTTACTGAAATACCCTGTAATACTGCAGTGAGTATAATATGAGTTTATCCCCAGCTATCCAGTTTGAGGCTTTCAGGAGCATGATATTACACGTACAGTACAGTCTAATCATTATTGACTGGAGGGTTCTTCTTTCAGAGGGGCTTATGACTTTACAGAATTTGCTAATTTCCTTGTTACAAATACATCAGAACTCTAGTGTGTAATGAAAATGACTGGATAATTGTAAAGGAGAATTTGGGTCGCAAGGACTTCATTGTAAATGTCCTTGTCACAAGTCAGCAACTTAATTGTTCACAGGGAATGACTGGATTATCATAGAATAGAATAGAATAGAATAGAATAGAATGGGTGACCTTGACATATTGGGGCAGGACATGTTAGACCAAAGTTCTAGGCTGTTCTCAACACTGCAGTCCTCCCACAATGGAAATTCAAGTCGAATTTTCTCTAAGTGAGAATAAAAACATGTTTAAATTAGCTTAGAACACACAGCCTGCACATTGCATTCCTTGTTATTAGTAGTCAAGTGTTTCACCAGTAAGAATTTGTTCTTAACTGACTTGCCTAGTTAAATAAAGGTTAATAAATTAAAAGGTTTGGTGCAGGGCTCAGTTGGTATAAAATAAATAGAGCTGGGACACTCAGAAGCTCCACCTATTTATTTAACTAGGCAAGTCAGTGAAGAACAAATTCTTATTTACAATGACAGCCTACCGGGGAACAGTGGGTTAACTGCCTTGTTCAGGGGCAGAACAACAGATTTTTACCTTGTTAGCTCGGGGATTCGATCCAGCAACCTTTCGGTTAATGGCCCAACGCTCTAACCACTAAGCTACCTGCCGCCCCACCTAACTTATATTCACCAACAAACAATGTTTAGATCCTGCAAGGATCTTCATCAGATCCTGGTGAAACAGTGTGTATGAAAACAGGTGCGTGGTGGAGTTTGAGTGTGCCGGCTCTCTATTTATACCTTGCAGTATCTTCACCTTGACACGTGATAACAAAAGCTGGACTAAAATGGTTTGTAAAACACACACACTGATGGGAAGGACATGTCAGTGAGAGACAGAATGCAATACTGCGCACAAAAAACAACTTTCTGAAACATTAACAACTGACTGAGAACAAAAATAAGTTGTAGCTTAGGCCTACGTCCCGAAAAAAAGAGTTAAAGGATTTTAGTTGTAGGCTTTCAGTTTATCTACATCAAAAAGCCTTATTAGATTGGCTTACCACCGTTATCAGGAATGGGTTGAGTAATACAGTATGTTCAGTGGCTAGAACGTTAAGTATAAGTTCTGTATTTTTGTTTCTTCTAACTATGACACAGCCATACAAGGAAGACACAGTCTGTGCAGTGAGATGAAACAGATGTGACAGATAACTTCTTTTATTTTAACAAAATAATCACAACAATGGTCATTTTGAGATTTGGATTCTCTGAACAGGAAAATTAAGAATCAACAAGAAGAGCAATTTGCATGTAACAGGCAAGCTGCAGTTCGTGCTCTGTCCTGTGGACTCGTACATCTTAGGGTGATACACAACATTGTGCTTTACACAGCATAACTGATAACCATAATCACAACTGATGTCATAAGACACTGCACAACAGGGGCAATGTAGTCTATAAAATGTAAGATCTTCAATCAGCTTTGAATGAAAACAGAACAATATAACAGAAGAAACATTAACTTCACCAGAACCATATATATATATGGATCTGAACTTTACACCGTTGTGAATGGCACTACTGGTTCTGAACACAACCAAGATAATGATTCAATGGATAATGAATCAAGATAATGAACATTGGTTGGTTATGATGATGGGACAATATTAACAACTGTGTAACCATTCACAGTAGACACGAGAGCTTAGGAATAGAAAACATCCAATCAAGATATTTATATATAGAAATAAATACAACTAATCTGTAATATGTACAACATATTTTTCACGTTTTAAAATGTACAAAATGAACAGGGTGGTACCACAGCGAACTGAGGATGTAGTATTTACAGAAACATATAAACTATATACGCATTCTCAAAAATAATAATTTGTATTGTCATATCATACCAGAATGTCATTCAACATCATTCACCATAATTTATTTTGTCAGCTTTCCACCTCAATAAAAAATAAAATGGAGGGTGTTTTCTTCATGGTTTAACTCTTTAGAACAGTGAGCAGCATACAGACATAAACTAGTGGCATTCAGCTAGCCTTCAACTAGCATTCAACTACTGGCCTTCAAGTGGCCTTCAGCTGCTGGCCTTCAAGTGGCCTTCAGCTGCTGGCCTTTAGCTATCTTTAAAATTGGCCACAAAACAAACAATGCTCATCGATTTATTGATTTGGATGTAACTTGTTGATGCACAAATTGGAATATATCGAAAATGCACAAGGCGTGTAAAGCCATAACCAGAGAGAAGGCAATAAGGCAACAACTCAACTCACTGACTTGTGTAAGGCAACAGTTGACCTTGGCTATAAGATCATATTTACCAAGAGAATGTCTGCTGTACGTGCAAAGGCAAGATAACTATTATGTCAGATATAGTTGACTATAGTGGAAGGAGGTCATAAGGAATTTGGTTTCTTCTAGAGACTGTATACCACATGCCGTAAGGAGTGAGTATAGAAATGCTTGTATTGATGATGGCAAAGGCACAAATATGTAAAGAGACCAATGACAGCTCACACGTTTCAGCTCTGAGTAGGGCCGACAACTCACACGTTTCAGCTCTGAGTAGGGCCGACAACTCACACGTTTCAGCTGAGTAGGGCCGACAACTCTCACGTTTCAGCTCTGAGTAGGGCCGACAACTCACGTTTCAGCTCTGAGTAGGGCCGACAACTCACGTTTCAGCTCTGAGTAGGGCCGACAACTCACAAGTTTTAGCTCAGAGTAGTGTCACACCATAGTTCAATGTCCCCCCTGGGAAAGTCTCCACTTTAAGATGTGGTGATGTTTGGTGCTAAGTGACTAGCCACGTGCATGTGTCAATGTCAGATGATAAGGCCATCCAGAGGTCTCAATGTCCATTGTTAAGTACACCATAAACATACAAACTAGGTACTGTTTTTGACCTTCAAAAGATATGACAAGACAGCTTTTTGACTGCAGCCTGTTTTAAACTCACAATCTTCAACATTCTTCAACACATTCTTAATATCGTGCAAAATGTGTTGTCTAGTGTTTCCGTCAGGCTGACAAAGGAAGTGGGATCAAACTGAACTCAAGAATCAAATGGGTTGGAAGTGTATGACGTCTTCTGTACTGTGCTATGCACAATCTTATGCAACATTAGAACAAAAGGTTGCATATTTTACAGTAAGTAACCAAATGTACACTCATTTACAAAAGAGCTGTGATATGTAACAAAAACAAACAAAGTTGAAGCTGTGTTAGATGGTTGTCATTTTGAACTTCCATGTGTCAAAGAGAGTCCAGGACCTAGCCTGGTACCAAATCTGTACTTTATGTGCTTAGACATTTATTATTCTCTGTGACGAGGAGTTAGCCAAAAACACATAAACTTGGGACCAGGCCACCTAGGTAATTGGCCTCCAGATGTTTTTTCTTCTTCAGGGTTGTGTTCGAGACCACAACGCTACCAAGTCATTTTTTGTGCGATTCCGTTTGTATGTTTCTTCTTCTTCCATTCCTTTTTTTGGGTGGGTTTCCACGGCAACCAAGTTTTTCTTCTTTTGAGTTAATTTTTTCCTTCTTTTTCCGTCTTGGATGGCAGCACAGTGTTGAGGTCGGAACGGAATCTTCGGAACAGGAAGCCAGGAACTTAGGTCATCGAGAAGAGGTCATCATCATAGGATTGGAAAGGACGTGTCAGTAGCATTAGGGTTAAAATGACCTCCATCGTTTTTGTTTGTCACTTTTTCAAACAAAAATCTCTTTAAATACAATTCTTCATTTCCACTTCTTCTTCTTCCTCTACTAGTCATGCCAGGTCTTCTTCGAGGCTCACCATCTGTCTCTGTGGGGAAACAGAAAAATAACAATAAACACAAAGTCACACAACACTGAAAACCGCTACATGCAGTATTTCATAGGCTATACCATAACCAACGGTTACATGCTATCTGTTAGCCACTGCAGAACACCTGCAGGATTGGGGTCAATTCCATTTAAACACAGTTCAGGAAATTAAGTGGATTGCAAGTCCACATAGGAAAACGATGGGAAATTCATCCCATTATTTTTCTTAATTGCAATGGAATTGATCTTAACACAGTATGAGAATTGAAATGGAATGAACTCTAACCCTGGTGATATGTGTAGTCTGCATAAGTAATAAGACAGTGACTGGGTTGCTTGGTGGGTTGTTGCTAGGTGACAGTACCTGTGGGTAGGTGTATCCGTCCTGGCTGTGGTTTCTGCAGATGTGCAACTCGTCCTCTGTGGTCTTCTGGTACACGGGGTTGTCAAAGTGGATGGTGTTGGTGTTCTTCAGCCTCCAGTGTCTCCATAGCAACACTGCACCAAACAGCACCAGGCACATCATCACTGGAGAGAGGAGATAGGGGGTCAAAGGTCAGTTCTTGTTGTTGTAATTGTTGTTGTTGTTAAAGTATGGTAGATAAAGCCAGTTTAACTTTTACAATGATATGTGTTTTACTGAGTGTACAAAACACCATCCTAATATTGAGTTACACCCCCTTTTGCCCTCAGAACAGCCTCAATTCGTCAGGGCATTGACCCTACAAGGTGTCGAAAGCGTTCCACAGGGATGCTGGCCCATGTTGACTCTAATGCTTCCCACAGTTGTGTCAAGTTGGCTGGAAGTCCTGTGGGTGGTGGAACATTCTTGATACACACGGAAAACGGTTGAGAGTAGAAAAACCCAGCAGCGTTGCAGTTCTTGACACACTCAAACCGGTGCACCTGCTACCATACCCCGTTCAAAGGCACTTAAACTTTTGTCTTGCCCATTCACCCTCTGAATGGCACACGTACACAATCCATGTCTCAATTGTCTCAAGGCTTGTCTCCTCCCCTTCATCTACACTGATTGAAGTGGATTTAACACGTAACATAAATAAGGGATCGTAGCTTTCACCTGGTCAGTCTAGGTCATGGAAAGAGCAGGTGTTCCTAATGTTTTGTACACTCAGTGTATATCAACACGTAAGTCAATACATAAACAGAGAGTAGGTTACTACAGTACTACTGTATTTATCAGTGCACTAGACATGCTGATAATACAAGGTAAAATACTCACTGATAGGTAAGACAATGTAGAGCACAGCATGGTGTGATGCCTCAGCTACTTTTGGCATGGCAACATAGCCACTTTGACCTGTGACTGCAGTTTCCTGTGGATTGTGAGTGGTCGAGGACCTATCAGGGTCCTGAGGCTGGGCCCGGCGGGCGGATGAGGTAGTTGTGGTAGTTGTGGTGGAAGTGGGACGAGCTGGCTGTTTGGTTGGGGCCCTGGTAGGGATGGGGGCTGCAGTTTTGGGAGTGGTGGGGTGAGCGGTAGTTGTTGGAGCTGTTGGGATAAGAGACGTGGGTAAAGGTCACCAAAGGTTAGAGGTTAGACACACAAGAACGTGTCAGTTAGTTTGAGAAAAGGTTCAATGACCATGAACAGTGAGTATGGGGATAAGCACTGTAACACTTTGAGATCCATTGGATTTTAAACTAGCTTTTAACTACAACATATTTGGTCTTAAACGGATTTTAATGATGATTAATAATGAAAAATGAAAAATATGAATAACATTCCACCCATGAGGCCACTAGAGGGCGATCTGGTCATTTGACAGGGCAAGAGTTGCACCCTTCTTCTCTAAAGTTCCATAGGGTTCGACAGAGGAAAACACATACCTCCCACACACTTCCTCATGTCCAGGCCGAGGGTCATGTGATCAGGACAGGCACAGGTGTATTTGGGGGAGTGTTGGTTGATCTGGGGAGCAGGTAGACATAGGAACTCACAACCTCCATTCACAAGGTTTTCTCTGTGCACCAGTTCTTTCCTATAGGAGAGAGAGAGAAGGGAAAGAATGAGAGAGAGAGAAAGAATGAGAGAGAGAAGGGAGGGAGAGAGAGAGAGAGAGAGAGGAGAGAATGAGAGAATGAGAGAGAGAGAGAGAATGAGAGAGAGAGAGAGAGAATGAGAGAGAGAGAGAATGAGAGAGAGAGAGAGAATGAGAGAGAGAGAGAATGAGAGAGAGAGAGAATGAGAGAGAGAGAGAATGAGAGAGAGTGTTAGACAACCCGATTCAGCTTTTAAAGTTAATTACAGTTATTCATATGAGATGTGTTATGTTTTTAAAAAGCGTGCGTTGCCATACCGATGGGCTGCTTGAGGTTGTGGTATACAATGATGTCCTCTGGCTGCATCAGGTCCTCCGCCAGTACAGTGATGTCATTTCCTGTCAGGCGGTTAGCACTCATGACCGCTCTGTCGCCCATGTCGGTCCAGAATACTTTCTCCTGTGAAACAAATGAGAGAAACCAGAAAAAAGAGAGAAAGGAAGAAAAACTAGGTTACCCAAAGTTAACCACTGTCCATAGTCAGTACATACAGTACTTAAAGTTAACCAACTGTCCATAGTCAGTACATACAGTACTTAAAGTTAACCAACTGTCCATAGTTAGTACATACAGTACTTAAAGTTAACCAACTGTCCATAGTCAGTACATACAGTACTTAAAGTTAACCAACTGTCCATAGTCAGTACATACAGTACTTAAAGTTAACCAACTGTCCATAGTCAGTACATACAGTACTTAAAGTTAACCAACTGTCCATAGTCAGTACATAGCATATCATAGTCAGTACATAGCATATCATAGTCAGTACATAGCGCACTTACAAATCCATCCACAAACAAAGACTTAATGTATCTGTCCTAATTTAAATGGGGGAAACCAACAGTTTCAGATATGGGGCTTATGAACCTCCTATGGCCTGGATGCTGTAAGATCAGTTTGGTCTCCATTCAGCAGCTACATGGATGGATTTCTGGAATACAGCTAAAGCTGGCTAGCTGCATGGCTAAACTCATTAACTGGGCTGGTGTGTAAGACTCTGAACCTGGAAATCCCCTTCAATTAAAGCTACCACAGCCAGGGTGGTGTGGGCTGGAGGGGGGAGACCATGGTGCTCGACCCAGGGACCTAGAGGAGGTTCTGAGGTTGGATTGTAACCATTGCCCTCATGGACTGGACTCTGCTGGTTCAGTTAAGTCTCCCTTTCCCTACCTACAATTCCTCTAGGACCCGTCCATAACTATACTCCAGATGAAACCAGTCATGGAACTCAAGTTAGGGAGACCTTAATGTCCCCATTCCATCACTATTTACCTCGAAGACGTCGAGAGAAAGGGGGTGAGCCAGCTTGTCCTCGTTGTAGATGAGTGTGTGTCGTCCTTCTCCGTTTACGCCGACGCTGGAGAGGGTGTGCATCTTAGAGTCCACCCAGTACAGACGCTGGTTAACCATGTCTGTTCGAGAGACAGAGAGCGTTAGATACATCCAACTATATAATCATTAACTTATAAACAATGCTCCCACACATGATGACGAGGCAGATTATTTGAATGTATTTAAATTTAATAATGTACACCTATGATACAACTTCCAACAATAACACAACACAAAATCTCTGTTCTGTATACGAGTATAAGAATCATGTGAGACAGCAAATTACAATGTGTCCCATCACACATCACTATATTGTCTTCTTACCAAGAGTGATGCCATTGGGCCACATGATGTTGTCCGTTACCAAGGCGACGCGGTCGGCTCCGTTCAGCCCACTCTTCTCGATCTTGGCCTCGTTGCCCCAGTCAGTCCAGTACATGAAGCTGGAAACAGACACATTACCGTCAGTCAACACTCCAACACACTTCAGCACAACATCTGCAAGTCATCTGGAAGTCTTTAGAGAAAAATCACACACACTGACACATTCAGCTCCTGCCATGTTTCTTGTTGCGAAAGAGATCCTCACTCATTCAATTATTCCAATATGTTCGACAACAAAAGCATCCTGTCGAAGATTTATCTTTCTTGGTTTTCATGGCAGTCAACGCCCTATTGAGCATGATACTAATGAATACAGATCAATAGGCTATGACCCAAACAAGGTTAATAAAAATCAATCAATCGAAACCCAAGTTTCTTACTTATTGGCTGGGTCCACCACGATGCTTCTTGGTTTCTCCAGTCCTTCACTGATCAGCGTCTTTTGCCGTGTTCCGTCCGTGGTTGCCACGGAGATGGTCTGGCGCACGCAGTCCGTCCAATAGATGTTACCGTGAATCCAGTCGACGGCCAGACCCTCCGGCGCCTCTATCTGGCTGTCAATCACCACGCTGTGGTGGGAGGCGTCCCCTGCCAAGTTCATGTCGGCGCTGGGGAAGGGGCGGGACAAAATAGATGTTTGTTATGAAAAAAATACTGTATATCGGCTGTTTGCAGATATATACATACGTAAACACACACACACCCCTTCCCTCAGTAGGTCCTCACCTGTAGATCTTCCTGTGGTGCAGGTCAGACCAGAAGATCTTGTGTCCAGGCATGTCCATGTCCAGGGCCACCACGTTCTTCAGTCTGGGGATGAGAGGGACGTACTCTCTACGGTCCACAGTCATCTTCCTCACCTCGTGGCGGTTGGTGAACAACAGGTAGGGGACAGTACCTGGAAGACATACAATTATATTTAGAAAGTTTTAGATTTCAACCTCAAGTCTGCCAGTTTACTTACCTATATTTACATCACATTTAGAAAGTTGTTGTTTAATAATGAGGCCTCAGAGAAGCTACCTAAACCTCTTCTTTGCTCGGATTTGTTCAGACTATATCAGAATTCCTCCCAAGGCTCTGTTCATATATCCACACTAGCAAGCATCCATTCTAAGTGGTATGCTGGGGTGGCTGTCAGAGTAGCTTAGCTAGTGTGTCCCTCCATCTCACACGTACCTGTGGCAGCCTTGCAGGTCTTGGTCTTGGGGTCCAGTTCGTAGCCCTCCTCACAGTCACACTTGTAACTTCCCAGGATGTTCACACAGATCTGGGTACAGGTGTCTGGGTCAGCACACTCATCAATGTCTACAGGAGGAGGAAAACAGGGTTAGAGGTCAGAAGATAGGGTCAGTTGTGGCAATTCCTAGTATGATTTGATCCAAATCCAATGTCCTGCTAATTTGACTGCAAGGATATCTAATCTGGCACTCGTCACTATAGTTACTTAGAGCTCAGTCATTACAATCTTCTGAGTTCAGAGTCATAGAACAGTGTCATATAAACGTTTATTTCCACACACCTTCACATTTCCTGTTGTCCTTCCCCAGACTGTACCCAGCAGGACAGGAGCAATTGTAGCCAATCTTCAGGTCGGTACAGGTGTGAGAGCAACCGCCGTTATTGGTCAAACACTCGTTGTTGCCTGCAGAATCAGACCGGAAATCAGTTCGAAGAAATATATCTATCTAGACATCTATAAGAAACAACCGTCATCCTCAATGTCCATGATGACAGCCCTTTTCCTTAGGCAAGACTGAACCAGTCACCTCACTCTTTACAACCACTAACTAGTTTGGCCAGACTAGACTGGCCTGAACCACTTGGCTAGCTGTCTCCATCATATTTTCCTAGCTGGGATGTGGTCTCTCTCCTCTGTTTTCCACTGAATGGTATGTGGGTGTAAAGGGAGTTCCCTATGGGCCCAGGGTCAAAAGTAGTGACCGAAAACAGGGATTAGGGTGCCATTTAGGACGCAGATTATGTCTACGGTTCCAACTCACCACACTCCCTGATAGGTTCGTCGGACATGTCTCGGCAGTCTTTCTGCCTGTTGCACACCTTGTCCACGGTGATGCACTCCCCGCTCTTACACCTGAAGATATTCGGGCCCTCACACACATCCACTGGGGGGAGAATAAGAAAGAGGAGAATATTATTAGACATATAGTACAGCTATAGGGAGTGTGTGTGTCCATTAGGGCTGAGCCTTACCGCTCTTGCAGTCCATCTCATCGCTCAGATCCTTGCAGTCAAACTGGCGGTCGCACTGACGGCTACCATGGATACAGGAGCTATCGTTACACTGAAACTCATCTGGCTGGCAAGTGGGCCGACCTAGAGAGAGAGAGAGGTTAGATAAACAATACAACAAGACAGATGGACAGATAAGGAAAGAGCGATTGGGATTTTCTCTTAAAAGTCCCTTAGTTTAGTATCTGTTCATACAGTATATCTTGGAAGATGAACATTTGTTTTTGTAAACACTTAACTACATGTTTCAGAGAGAAAGGACAGAAGCAGAGTAGAATATTGTCAAAAAACCTTTCACTCACTGCAGTTGGTTTCATCTGAATTATCCTGACAGTCCCTGCCTCCATCACACCTCCAACTCCTATGGATACACTCCCCACTCCCACAGTGGAATTCATGTGGCCCACAGGGCTTTGTTGTCGGTTTGGTGTCCCTCCCGCCACAGTTCTGGGGCCACTCGTCTGAACCGTCGGCACAATCGGCGTCGCCGTCGCAGGCCCAGAGACGCGGTACACACACAGTGTTGTTACACTGGAAGGCGTTGGGACTGCAGGTGGCGGTGGGACAGGAAGTCTCGTCAGAACCATCGAAACAGTCATTGTCCTTGTCGCACACGAAGGAGACGGCGATGCACTGACCGTTGGAGCAGCGGAACTCGTCGTCGGTGCAGTTCTTTGCTGGAGGGAGGAAGGGAGAGAAAGGGACGGAGGGTTAGGAATATGGAAGGTTTGGGACTGGGTGACACAGTATTTGTACTCTATTGTGTCTTTAGGATGTTATTATGTCTGTAATAATATTATTGTCACTAAAAGAATGAGAGGTTTTTGTCTAAGGGTTCAATGGGTGCAGAGTAGACACAAGGACCATAGTCATGTGGTGATAGTACCAGTTAGTGATTACAAACTGAAGTCTTAACACATCATCATGCACTAACTACAGAGGTAATCAGTGATGAACAGAAGTTTGGTCTTCAGTATGGTGATGACTGCAGTGTTGTCTATCAGGTATGACAACGGTAGAAGAGTTGGCTACAGCATATGCTTTAGTGGACTAGACTAGTGAATGTAAATATGTAGGATCTTAATTTGAGACAGTTTGCTTCAGAAGGAAAATAATCCTGCAGCAACCGGAAATGTGAATTATTACGTGGATTATATTTTCGTAAGGAAAAATCAAGTCAAATTTCAAAGTGGAAATTACAAACTTCATAAGTCTGCTTAAACTTCAAATACACTACAAATGTTAAATGTCCTGCATTGCAGGAATGTTCTCCTGCAACAGGGTGATCAAATTAAGATCCTACATCCGTACTGTTATCTTACCACAGCTCTTCTCATCAGCTCCATTGTCACAGTCAGCCTTGCCGTCACAGTGCCACGTTCCAGAGATACACGTGTTCAGTGGGCCTCCACAGCTGAACTCAGTGGGCAGGCAGGTCTTCGCCTCTGGAGAGACAGAGAGTCATGAACAGATAGAGTCTGAGTGACACATCTTAGCAGTTATATCTCATCTGAAGAGGAGGACGAGGGGAAGGAGGAGAAGGATGAGAAGGAGGAGAGAGAAGAAGAAGACGTAAAAGAGGAGGAAGAGTATGAAAAGGAAGAAGAGAGGGAAGAGGAGGAGGATGAGAAGAAGTAGTAAAAGAGGAGTCAGTTTCTCACCACAGGTGGCTGGCAGCTCGTCAGTTCCGTCACCACAGTCATCGCCTCCGTCACACACCCACCGGCTGGTGATACATTTCCCGTTGCCACACCTGAACTGACTTGTCCCACATACATACACAGCATCTAGGGAAGTAAAATAACAGGATAACTGTAAATGATTGACAGACAGGACACATTTCATCTTTTAGGAATCTATACTAGTGTAATATACAAAGTAGACATTTTAACAGAATGACTCAGTGAGTTTTTACAATATAGGGCAATAATTCATTATACATATTTTCTGTCATGTGACACTAGTACCACAACATTAGGCTCACGCAGAGGAAAGAAAAGGTCTGTATTAGTGACAGATGTTAACGTTTAACTAAGTAACTTCCCGCGGTTAGCTCATGTTCAACAACACTCGCTGACAACAGAGGGCAGTCATCTGATGGCCATTAAGATTGGGATTATATCTTGTTGTTGGAGAGAAGAACACACCCTCTACAAGGTTGAGTAGTACCCCTCTGGGACCAGCAATTATGGATGATAAGAGCTACAGTAGTGAGAGTTCAGAGATACAGGAACAGGATATGAGCTAAAATGACTACAATATGGAGCATTTCTAAACAGGAAGTGGAGGAGTTTCCCATGGGAGAGACTCACTGGAGCTACCGTATCTCCTGGTCTTTCAGCAGACGGTGAGAACTTGACGGCCATTTTGTTATGCACTCAAGACTGTTGCTTGGCAACTACTGTTTGTGCGTTTCTCGTGTAAACTTTCAAATGAAGGAAATGAGTGCAGGACAAGAGGTTGCTTAAACAGAACACACACACACAAGTGTCAACTCACACACACACCATTGGCCCACATATACAGCATCCGGTAAGGGAAAGTTAAACAACTTATAGACCTACTGTACAGACTTGAGCAAGGAAATCCATTTCTTTCTCACGTCTAGTTTCTGCCAGTAGGCCTATGAATGAATACCACGTAACTGTTTGACTAGCCTATTCAACAGTGAAACGAGATTTGACCCCAAAACGACCCAGTTTATTTTGGGTTGCTTAGGTCACAACCTCGTTGAACTCATCTGACCAATCAAAGTGAAGATATCTTCAACAAGGAAGTGAGAGCCAACAGGGAGAGCTAGTATGGAGCCTTCAATATTCTGCAAGGTCTTGGTCACTGTAAGTCAGTTTATCTCCCTCCACTGTCAAATGCCGCTGTGCCTGAGGCAACAGGGTATGAGTCAGAGCCTGCGGCTGTCTCTTTAAGACAATGGAAGGGGGGAGGAGTCATAATCACACCACCAGCTGCTGATTGGCCCTCGAGGGACAATCATCAAAATACTCATAACGAGCTCTAGTGAGAGCACCAGGGGAGGTGGGGCACAACCAGTCACAACACCAGGAATTTTCTGAACTCAAGCTGGCGTATGTTGACACTTGTAATAGTAACCGCGGCTACACCAGCACGACTCGAGTCGTAAAGTCGGTTGCTACACAGAGACTTAGTGAAATAGATTCAGAAGATAGAGGGTGCTTGCTCAATCTATTGGCATGTGATGTCACCAATGCTCACACCTTCCTGTAGAGATGTGGGACTGTAATATCATAAGACGATCTTGTATTGAGAAACGCTGGCCTGACTTGATCAATCAAGGCTTTTCATGGGAAAAACAACAACTGCTGAACCCCTGGCCTCAAAAGCTACAATAGCCTACAGGCACTGTAACCGCCAAGACTGTGGCTGTGTTTCCAGTGAACACACACACACACACACGTGCTGCCAGATGTGGAGGTTCCAGGAAAGGAATAGTTTCCCCCCCCCCATCCTATTCCAGCTGTTCTTGGAGTGGTGATACATTTACGAGGCCGGCCAACTGTCAGCTCGCCCTGAGACTTATACAGTCTCTCAAGTAAAAACGGGGACGTTACTTGGCCCCGACACGCACTCTGCCTCTCTCTCTTTCCATGATCCTCTCGGTCTATCTCCTCTTTCCCCCCATTTCTCTGCCTGTGTTTTACTTTTCTCTCCTGCTAATCTTCTGTCCCATCATCTACAAATGGGTCACACGCCTCTCAATCTGCATACTGTGTTCTCTCTACCATTCTCTCTCTAGGTCACAAGACGCTCAACCTCCAGCAGCATAGCCCACTGTACTCTCTCAACAGGCATCTGTGTGTACAGTATGTTAGACTGCACTGTACGTCACAACTATCTCTACCATTCTCCAGTCCCAAGCATACTGTACTGCACTCTCTCTTTGTAGCCTATACGATTAGATATACATTGATTAATATAGGACTTGTACTGTATTCAACTTAGTCTCTAATTGAAATACAGTGGGTGAGAGTTATTTTCCCAGGATGTTGTAAGTCGCTTATCTTTTAAAAAGCCCAGCCAGTTCTGAACGGAAACGTTATCAACGACAGAGGCCAAGTTTAGCTTACATTTGAACCAAAAACCGTCTGGCTGGAAAGGTTGGGCCACGCCATTGCAATACATAGCTCTCTCTCCCAGTGTGGGGGTGTCGTGACGTCAGAGTGTATGTGTGTGTGTGTCGTGCATATCATTGATCGATAACTAAGCCATGTACTTGGCGTAGTAACCAAGCACAGAAGACGGAGGAAGTTTGTTTGTGGTACACTGTTCAGGTTACAGTTAATTATTATTAAACAAACATAATCATAAAATAGAAGTTTGGTTTCTGTCTGCCTAACTTCCTTATGGGCCTACTTAATGCAGTCCACCTACTGTCTGTACGGTTACTGTATGTACAGTGAGTCACCATATGGGCATTCCATTAATCTCTGAGGTTGTGACTAAACTAAATCAAGATAACAAATATGGGGGATTTCTCTGCCGTGTTTCCTTGAGGGATAATAGTTGTATTGCATTGGTTTTCTTCACAATTACTCCAGAAAAAATGTGTCTTGGGGAATCGACTTCAGACAAAGTGAGTGGGAAAATCCTGTTGTATTTCGAGTGGAACATTACTTTAACAAATCTACACAGTTCTACCAGCAGGGTACTTTTCATTAGTTACAACAAATCCCATTCAAACTAGCTCTGCATGCAGCCTGTAAACTATTGCGTAATAATCTCAGATTCTAAGACCCAAAAAGCCATTCTAAGCAACCTTCCTTATTCACCAATCAGCACATTCTTAGGTGTCTCTGCCTGCCTGTCTGTCTCCATGTCTGTCTTGCAAATGGAATTACCGGCAAGTCACCTGATTCGCATTTGACCCACCGGGGAGGAGAGGCAGAGACAAATAGACAGAGCGAGGCAGAGACAAATAGACAGAGCGAGGCAGAGACAAATAGACAGAGAGAGGCAGAGACAAATAGACAGAGCGAGGCAGAGACAAATACACAGAGCGAGTGTGGTGGTTAATTTCTTTACTATCAAATGAGGAGAGACAAACTTATCACACAAGTCAGAGTTATACTTAAAATACATCTTTAATAGTAAGAGCTTTGCAATAGCAATGGCTTGTCAACGAATCACCACTCTCTGATGAGCCGTTGAGGGAGGCGACACAAAGGCTACTGAGATCTTTTATAGCAAAGATACACCCCTTTCAACCTACATGACGAACAACAGATATATAGAATGGGTCACAAGGTTAAGATCTGTATGAAAGATACCTATAATACATAGCAGACAGCATCTGCTGTGTCAACAGTTTTCATTGTATAGACCAGTGTCTGACCCTCCGACTCCAAACTGGAACCATCTCTCTCTGGTACCACATAGAACAGAAACATTAACTCATGCTCTGGAATGCTCTTTAGGTTTTATCACCCAAAAGACGTGGTAAATCTCCTGTCAGTGTTATCTCCCAGAGGCCCCATCCTCAGTAGAACACACACACAATAGTTAACAATACTCTATTCTGTTGAATTAAACAGCCATGATGCAATAAAAGTATTATAACATAATCTTGCATTTTTTTCTCCGACACGAGGCAGAGACTAGTGATGAGGGGGTTGGCTCATAACCCGCAGTCCCAGCAGTTATATCCGCAGGGCGGATGGGTTTATGGTCATTAAATATTGGCGGATGTGTGTGGCAGGCGGGTTAAATAAAGAGAAACAATACCTTCAAAATATCCATCAATGTATAAGTCTAGTGCAATTTCTATCTACAGGCTGCATTGACCTTCTTATTTCATTATTGTAGGCTATCTGGCATTAGTGCATAAGACGAAGCTTTAGGGCCTAGCTGCACTCCAAATAGCCTACACAGCCAGTCACCAAATGCTTTCGGGAAACGCGCAGAAAAAGTTAAGGACATTGTTGAAATTTCATTCAATAAGACAAAAGGAGAGTTGAAAATAAAGAGAAGGGCCTGAAAATAAATGTTTGGGAAAGATTTGGTGAAATGGTGAAATGGATGATGATAGCGGTGCCGGCGATGTTATGTGTGATCGTGAGACACTATACAAATTTGACAGTCACAAGACGGTAGTTAAAATAGGCCTATGTCAAGGGAACTGTAGTCTACTGTTCAGATGGGCCTATGTCAAGGGAACTGTAGCCTACTGTTCAGATGGGCCTATGTCAAGGGAACTGTAGCCTACTGTTCAGATGGGCCTATGTCAAGGGAACTGTAGCCTACTGTTCAGATGGGCCTATGTCAAGGAACTGTAGCCTACTGTTCAGATGGGCCTATGTCAAGGGAACTGTAGCCTACTGTTCAGATGGGCCTATGTCAAGGGAACTGTAGCCTACTGTTCAGATGGGCCTATGTCAAGGGAACTGTAGCCTACTGTTCAGATGGGCCTATGTCAAGGGAACTGTAGCCTACTGTTCAGATGGGTGAAATGGAAACTGTAGGTCTATAACCTCTCACATAGCCTTAATTATAACTCCTGCAGAATTAAGCTTTTCTTTCAGGAAAATTATACACCAAATGTAGGCAAAATTTGGATTTGGAACAGGAGTGGAGAAATATGATGTCTTTCTGCATCTTGAGAGAATGCATTGCTCCGTTAGATACCGTCTGTAGAGGTGCTGTCTTCATCATACAAGCTGATAGTATTTCAACCACATAAAATATCCATCGAAGCCCAACTGAAATCTTATCAGAAACACGTTGGGTCCGGTCGTTTTCACAGCTTTATTTTCCTTTCAACTGGTGTCAAAAATTCTTCTGCCGTCTTTGACTGTAGCCTATAGCACATTTTCTATATTTGCGGGTTAGGGTCGGGTGTGGGCCTCAGATTTTCACTTGATCACATATAGTCCGGCGGTTGTGGATGGCTTATTAGCAATTGCGGGCGGATGTTGGTGAATAAACAGCTGACCCGCGCACCTCTAGCAGAGACACAGCTGACCACAGCTGCCACCGGCACGGGGGCTTTAATGTAGTTAGGTGCTTGTTTAATGCGGCCAATTTACTGTAAGGGCCTATCCACTGCTGCTGGCTCACAGTCAAATAGAGGAAGCCCTATTCACAGGCAGACAGTGCTCACTTCTTGTAATGTACACCTACTGTCTTAAAAGGTTAGCATCATGACCAAGTTACATCATGACCTGAATAGACCTTCATATGGCTGCCTACATACAACGGAAATCACTTTGATATATGTAGCCGTGCTGTAGAGCAAGGAGAGACAGAGCAAGAGAGATAATACTGGTTGCTGGTTGGGGGCCACAGAAGTAAAGGTGAAGGAAGTTGGTGGGGTTTTATCATATCAAGACATCTAAAGAAGGAAGCAGACTTTGCTTGAGGTGATAAACACATCCTCATAACATATATCTACTAATAAGCCTATTCCATTTCCTTGTTGATGACAAAAGCTATGATTTTAAATGCCAATTGAGAATGTATTTTGGAGAGAGAAAAATATAGAGAAAGTTAGAGAGAGAGGGGCAGAAAGAGAGAGCGGGAGAGAGAGAAAAAAGAGAAAAAGAAAGAGAGAGAAACATTTTATCGAGAGTCCCAACCTCCCAATCCTCATCAGGTTCTATTAATAAACACGGCACTGCCTGCCTGCTTGATGACAACTTGACCATGTAAGGTCATTCAACGTTGGTGTTTTTGCTACGGATGGAAGAGAAAGAACGTGCTCACTAAACACCAGACCCTAGTCTGCAATAGACTTTCCAATAGCCCCAAATGTCATCCATGTAACCTTTTATATATTTGAACAGGAACGCTGCAGCCAGCCTGGTGTTCAACCTTCTCAAGTTCTCCCATGTCACCCCTTCTCCTCCGCACACTCAACACTGGCTTCCAGTCGAAGCTCGCATCCACTACAAGACCATGGTACTTTCCTACAGAGCATGGTACTTTCCTACCTAACTTCCCCTCCCCACCTTTAGGCTATGCTCAAACCCTACACTCCAACCCGAGTACTCTGTTCTGCCACCTCTGGTCTCTTGGCCCTCCCAACCGTACGGGAGGGCAGCTCCCACTCAGCCCAATCAAAGGTCTTCTCTGTCCTGGCACCAATGGTGGAACCATCTTCCCCCTGAAGCTAGGACATCAGAGTCCCTGCCCGTCTCCTGAAAACACCTGAAACCCTGCCTCTTCAAAGAGTATCTTAAGTAATCCAACAACACTGGCACTTGACTCCTCCCCCTTACTAGCTCTGACTTTGCTGATAGCTCCTCTTACTGAGGAAAAACATTCTGACTATGTGGTTGTCCAACCTAGCTATCTGTAGATGAATGTAACCAATTGGAAGTCACTCTGGACAAGAGCGTCTAAAATGTCAATGTAAAACTAGAGCTGAAAATACTATATTGTTTTGCAGCAACACCAACAGTCTCTGCAGCTTTAGTTGAAGTGTGTGAAAGGCTACACTGGATGACGGTCCATATAGGTCAAAGGCGAGGCTAATATTGGAGTCCTCATCAACGCCCTTGTCTTTGTGTGTGACAGGCTTGTTTCTTTAAGTTAGTTTGCCTATGCATTTCTGCTCGTTTTGGCACGTGGGCAGTGGCACACAAACACACACCCACGGCTAGAAAAGTGTTTGTTTGTATACACAAATCTTGCCAGGGCTTGGTCTTTCCATAGCCACAGATTAATTTAGAACTAGGTGACACTTGCACTGATGGTCGTCTGTCAAGAAGTTAAACCAACAGAACTCAGTCTATACTAGTTCAGCGAACTGCATTTTTGGTGTAAACTCGTTCATCCAACTGCATTCGGCTTACACTAGTTAATCTAACTGCACTTGGTTTACACAACTTCATCCAATTCCACTTGGACCTTCATTGTGAGGTTATTAAGGGTGTTTTTTTGCATGCCACTGGTGACTGATTGAGAGATCTGGTGTGTTAGGCATAGAATGATGTACATTCTCCTATCAGATGCTCTTGGGGCTGCATGATTCATATAGGGATTATTCTAGAATCTATTCTATTCTAGAACCACTGATGCAACTCTACAGGGATTTTCCCATTACTCTCCATGGTGTCAACTAATACAGCCCCTTGGGGCCCCACACATACAGTAACAGCAGACCTACAGTACTGCTGGGGCCCCACACATACAGTAAAAGCAGACCTACTGTTGGGGCCCCACACATACAGTAACAGCAGACCTACAGTACTGTTGGGGCCCCACACATACAGTAACAGCAGACCTACTGTGGGGGCCCCACACACACACACACGTCAGCAGCAGATTTAATCGCTACATTAATGAATACCTTGAACTAGAAACATTGGGTGGAAGTTCTAATTTTCAAATCCCTGGGAGCAGGAGTTAGTCTGCATCCCAAATGGCATAATCCCATAGGGCTCTGGTCAAAAGTAGTGCACTTTAAAGGAAATATGTTGCCATTTGGGATGCAACCTTAACGATGAGGGATTACAGTAGAACGGGGTGGCAGAATGGAGCCACAACTAGACTAATACACAACACAATGTTAACCTAGAGGCTGGTAAGTTCACCCTTAGCCTACCTACAGAAGCCAATAAGGAATGTGCCTCGACTGCTGTTAATGCATTGCAAATAAGTTAATGGACATGTGAGTTGTATGATAGTCTGTTTAGTTCTTACTGTGGGTTGCTGGTTGGGGGCCACAGAAGTAAAGGTGAAGGAAGTTGGTGGGGTTTTATCATATCAAGACATCTAAAGAAGGATGCTTGAGGTGATAAACACATCCTCACAACATACATCTACTAATAAGCCTATTGCATTTCCTTGTTGATGACAAAAGCTATGATTTTAAATGCCAATTGAGAATGTATTTTGACATAAGCTACATGTAACCTACAAATGCATAACATTTGTGATCAAGAAGGTCTGCAACCATCCGAATTTTGTTGCAAAATAGGCTATCCAAAGGTGTCAAATAAAACCCTTACTGTAAAAATCGAAGTTGTCCTATTTCCTCCCTACATGGGACAGAAGCAGGGGGGTAAATAACCTTTTGCCACACGGTATAGAAGCTGGACTAGACGCCCTTTTGCCGCGCCCTTCCTCGAAAACCAGACAGCCTTGACATGTTGGCCTACGCGATGTGACGAGCCTATTTCTCATTCTGATTGGCTCGCGGCTATATACTATTTGAAGAACAGCCAATCGACTTCCCGAGCGTAGCTTCCGTTCATACGGACGAAATATATACATTTTAACTTTTATAGATAAACATATTGTCAACGAAAATGATAGCTTAAGTTAATCTTTAATCGGCTTTGAAAGGGAAAATGTATTGAAAAGCTGTTAGCGCTTGACTCTGAATGTCAACAACATGGCCCTGTCCTGCGCACTAACCCCACTATGACAAGTTTAGCCTAGGACACGAGAATGTTAACGGGTATAAACATTGGTTTAATTGAACATTCGACTGGTATTAAAGCACCAAAATATAAATTAATTCAGAAAATGTAAATTTAGCCATTTATTCTATGTGAGCAGCACGGTTTCATTTGCAATTCCATGTCAGACATAAAATAAAACGCCCACTGAAATATAGGCAATTGACAACTAAGTCATGTTATAAGTAATTTAAAGATGTCAAATTCCATGTCAGATCGTTTAGACTAGAGAACCCCAAGGGCAAAACTTGCTCTGCACTCAGCCGGAGTCTGCCCTAAAAATACGCATCACAAGCATCTTGCATGATAAAATTGACTTCATATCCTTACCTACAGGAGCAAAACAGTGGAAAAGCAACACCAGGCAACATGCTGTCAGCCCGGTGATTCCCACACGAGTAGGTAGCATCTTTTCTCCTTTGGGCTTCCACGCAATTCGAAGTGTTTCTTCTTGGTCTAATATCGACCACCCGGCACGCCAAATGTTTGACAGCTATCCTACTGAAGAGCACTATTTCAACTCCACTCAGAGATGCTTCTCTATCTTCGTGGATGTTGCAGTCACAGCTAAAACAAACTGGGATAAACGAAGGACTGTAGTTTGGGTATATAGAGAAGACTTACTGTGCGCCTGTGTCTAGGACTAGTGCCAGGGGAGAAATACTAGATTATTTGAGTCACTTCTGACTATTTCTATGTGGTCCTACAAGTGGGCGGGATCGGCAGAGTGGTGTGATATTTGAAATTCGACATCAGCACCGCAGGGGTGGAGCTACAGCAGTCATTGACTGAGAGTGAGAGTAAGTGTGTGTATGAGAGAGAGAGAGTTACTGTTAATGTTATCATTATCTGACTGGGCTGGCTTCCCTGTCTTGCCTAGCCTGACCCCCCTCCCCTTCTCTCTCAATTCAATTTCAATTTAAGGGCTTTATTGGCATGGGAAATATATGTTAACATTGCCAAAGCAATTGAAGTAGATAAAAGTGAAATAAACTAAACTCAACAAGAAAAGAAACAGCCCTTTTTCAGGACCCTGTCTTTCAAAGATAATTCGTAAAAATCCAAATAACTTCACAGATCTTAATTGTAAAGTGTTTAAACACTGTTTCTCATACTTGTTCCATGAACCATAAACAATTAATGAACATGCACTTGTGGAATGGTCGTTAAGACACTAACAGCTTACAGACGGTAGGGAATTAAGGAAACAGTTATGAAAACTTAGGACAATAAAGAGGCTTTTCTACTGACTCTGAAAAACACCAAAAGAAAGATGCCCAGAGTCCCAGCTCATCTGCGTGAACGTGCCTTACGCATGCTGCAAGGAGGCATGAGGACTGCATATGTGGCCAGGGCAATAAATGGCAATGTCCGTACTGTGAGACGCCTAAGACAGCGCTACAAGGAGACAGGACGGACAGCTGATCGTCCTCGCCATGGCAGACCACGTGTAACAACACCTGCACAGGATCGGTATGTCCGAACATCACACCTGCGAGACAGGTACAGGATGGCAACAACAACTGCCCGAGTTACACCAGGAACGCACAATCCCTCCATCTGTGCTCAGACTGTCCAGCTGAGAGAGGCTGGAATGAGGGCTTGTAGGCCTGTTGTAAGGTAGGTCCTCACCGCACATTACCGGCAACAACGTTGCCTATGGGCACAAACCCACCGTTGCTGGACCAGACAGGACTGGCAAAAAGTGCTCTTCACTGAGTCGCAGTTTTGTCTCACCAGGGGTGATGGTCAGATTTGCGTTTATCGTCAAAGGAATGAGCATTACACCGAGGCCTGTACTCTGGAGCTGGATCGATTTGGAGGTGGATGTTCCGTCATGGTCTGGTGCGGTGTGTCACAGCATCATCGGACTAAGCTTGTTGTCATTGCAGGCAATCTCAACACTGCGTTACAGGGAAGACATCCTCCTCCCTCATGTGGTACCCTTCCTGCAGGCTCATCCTGACATGACCCTCCAGCATGACAATGCCACCAGCCATACTGCTCGTTCTGTGCGTGATTTCCTGCAAGACAGGAATGTCAGTGTTCTGCCATGGCCAGCGAAGAGCCCGGATCTCAATCCCATTGAGCACGTCTGGGACCTGTTGGATCGGACGGTGAGGGCTAGGGCCATTCCCCCCCCAGAAATGTCTGGGAACTTTCAGGTGCCTTGGTGGAAGAGTGGGGTAACATCTCACAGCAAGTACGGGCAAATCTGGTGCAGTCCATGAGGAGGAGATGCACTGCAGTACTTAATGCAGCTGGTGGCCACACCAGATACTGACTGTTACTTTTGACCCCCCCAACGGGAGACCACACATGACTTAAATGTAAAAAGGAATACATTTATTCAACTAAACAATAAGAAATACAAAAATGTAACATACTGTGGACGTCTGTAGGATCAGTAGTGTATGCAGTGTGTGGATGAGTGGAGAGGGTGTTGTATGGTGAAAACAGACCAAAAAAAACAAGAGGTGGTGGAAGCCAGCCTGCCAGTCGGGGAAGAGAGAGAGTTGGCTGAAGTGACAACCCTTTATAGCCCGCAGGCCAAGCCTGCCCAGGTGCGCCACATCAGCTGACAATCTTCCCAGCTCTGCCCACTGGCCTCCTGCAACACACAGACTGCCAAACAGGAGATCCCAGCAGACAGAGTGGGAGCGATGTCACACTTAGAAGATACCTTTACATCACATTAGCCATCATATCTACCTATATATACATACTGTATATTCAATATCTATTCTCCACATTGTTGTCACTCTTCTATTTAGTGAGTATTTATATATACATCTGGTATTACACAGATTCAGTAACTGGAAGGACAAAACAAAAGAAAATCATTGTTGACACAATTGTTTTATGTTATGACAGTTCCTGCCATCATGTTGTCCCCTCCATTCAGCCCGTATTGATACACAAGTTTGGTGTACAATCATCAGTTGGAGGCTGGTTGGGGATTCCCGAAATAAGACTAGGGAGGGATGATGGAAATCCTGCCCCCATTTTCTCTCTCCTAGTCCACCGCTCCTCCTCTCCTCTATCCAGCCCCTCTAGTTGTTTAGAGTTCATCTTGGAAAGTCATACATTTTCCTAGAATCTATTAAATGGAACTCTGGGAACTCTCCACTGTAAAATCACTAGGAATTCAAACACAAAAAAACATTACATGTCAAGATGACATGTCCCATACACTCCCCTAGTGGATGCAAGGAAAGACCAAGAGGTAGTCTGTGAGCAAGCCCACTGGAATGAAGAGAGAGATTCTAAGAGTGTGGGGTGTATCTAATGTTTATAGAATCTGTGTGTTAGAGCAAATCTTTCCGTGTGTGTATGTGTGTGTGCGTGTGTGTAAGAGGGGGAAGCCTTGTTAATATTTATAGAATAGAGGAAATCTTTCCATGGGGTGATATGTGTGTTTGTGTTTCAGTATGAGGAGGGGTTAGTTAGTTATCAGTTATAAGATACTACTTTATTCATCCTCCAAGAGGGGAAATGTACAGTTCAATTCTGGTCGGCCCGCTAGCTGGCTCCTGCTTGTGAGGTGTGTATCTGCCTGTCTGTGTGTGCGAATGGGGTAGGATAGTTAATAATCAGAGGAAGTATTTCAATTGCGAGTGTGTGTTTTCGATGGGGGGGGAGGGGCTAGTAAGTTACTAGTTGAGACCCAGCTCCTGGTAGTGAAGGTAGCAGGATGGTATTCCTGGTAGTGAAGGTAGCAGGCTGGTATTCCTGGTAGTGAAGGTAGCAGGCTGGTATTCCTGGTCGTGAAGGAGGCAGGCTGGTATTCCTGGTAGTGAAGGTAGAAGGCTGGTACTCCTGGTAGCGAAGGTAGCAGGCTGGTATTCCTGGTCGTGAAGGAGGCAGGCTGGTATTCCTGGTAGTGAAGGAGGCAGGCTGGTATTCCTGGTAGTGAAGGTAGCAGGCTGGTACTCCTGGTAGTGAAGGTAGCAGGCTGGTATTCCTGGTAGTGAAGGTAGCAGGCTGGTATTCCTGGTCGTGAAAGAGGCAGGCTGGTATTCTTGGTAGTGAAGGTAGAAGGCTGGTACTCCTGGTAGCGAAGGTAGCAGGATGGTATTCCTGGTAGTGAAGGTAGAAGGCTGGTACTCCTGGTAGTGAAGGTAGCAGGCTGGTATTCCTGGTAGTGAAGGTAGAAGACTGGTATTCCAGGTAGTGAAGGTACAAGGCTGGTACTCCTGGTAGTGAAGGTAGCAGGCTGGTATTCCTGGTAGTGAAGGTAGAAGGCTGGTACTCCTGGTAGTGAAGGTAGCAGGATGGTATTCCTGGTAGTGAAGGTAGAAGGCTGGTACTCCTGGTAGTGAAGGTACAAGGCTGGTACTCCTGGTAGTGAAGGTAGCAGGCTGGTATTCCTGGTAGTGAATGTAGAAGGCTGGTACTCCTGGTAGTGAAGGTAGCAGGATGGTATTCCTGGTAGTGAAGGTAGAAGGCTGGTATTCCAGGTAGTGAAGGTACAAGGCTGGTACTCCTGGTAGTGAAGGTAGCAGGCTGGTATTCCTGGTAGTGAATGTAGAAGGCTGGTACTCCTGGTAGTGAAGGTAGCAGGATGGTATTCCTGGTAGTGAAGGTAGAAGGCTGGTATTCCTGGTAGTCAAATCAAATTTCAAATCCAATGTATTTATAAAGCCCTTCTTACATCACCTGATGTCACAGAGTGCTGTACAGAAACCCAGTCTAAAACCCCAAACAGCAAGCAATGCAGGTGTAGAAGTACAGTGGCTAGGAAAAACGTGAAGGTAGAAGGCTGGTACTCCTGGTAGTGAAGAGAGCAGGATGGTATTCCTGGTAGTGAAGGTAGAAGGCTGGTACTCCTGGTAGCGAAGGTAGAAGGCTGGTACTCTTGGTAGTGAAGATAGAAGGCTGGTACTCCTGGTAGGGAAGGTAGAAGGCTGGTATTCCTGGTAGTGAAGGTAGTAGGCTGGTATTCCTGTAATGCTGAAATGGCTGCTGGATGACATATTTCAGAAAGCCCACAATGACTCAACATATGCACACACGTGCATGCACGCACACACAAACACACACACACCCTCAGGGACCGGCACAAAGGGACAAGTATGTGTTAGTTTTTTTTATAATCGTTTTGGTACCATTTTCCCGAGTATGTGGTGAATTAGTACAAAACTCCAAACTGGTAATATTTGTAACGCAGACAGTCTTAAATTCAAAAACGTTCATTGTTCATTCATTTTGTTTGTAGACATCTTTCACCACGCAACCATTGATCCAAAATACACTGAGTGTACAAAACATTAAAAACACCTTCCTAATATTGAGTTGCACCCCCTTTTGCCCTCAGAACAGCCTCAAATCATTGGGCATGGACTCTACACGGTGTCAAATGCTTTCCACAGGGATGCTGGCCCATGTTGACTCCAATGCTTCCCACAGTTGTGTGAAGTTGGCTGGATGTCCTTTGGATGGTGAACCATTCTTGAGACACAGAAACTGTTGAGTGTGAAAAACCCAGCAGTGTTAGTTTCTGACTGGTGCGCCTGGCACCTACTAGCATACCCCATTAAAAGGCACTTCAATATTTTTGCCTTCCCATTCACCCTCTGAATGGTACATACACACAATACATGTCCCAAAACACAACATAATGAGTTTGTGATTTTAGTAAAGCAGTGTGACCCCCGATCTAAAAGACCCCAGCCACTTCCTTTTGGTCGAGCACACACATTACCAGATGTTACAGCAGGTGCAGTGAAATGCTTGTTTCTAGCTTCTACAGTGCAATAATACAATATCAATTCAATACGCAAATAATCCAGAAAGTCCAAAACAAGAAAGAAATGCATCCCTTATACAGTAAACATCCACATATTGTTGATGCTTTACTAAAATTGCATTGGCCAATACAGTACTGGAATACTATTTATGTAATTTGCATAGCAGACACTTTGATACAAAGTGACAACAGTCCACACATTTTGGTATGTGACCCCAGTGGGAATCGAACCCACAACTCTATTGTTGCTAGTGCCATGCTCTTATGAACTGAGCCACTTACAGGACCACAACAATACATAAGTACACTAAAATACAATACACGATTACTATACAGGTGGAAGATGTACAATTGCCATCCCCATGAGCGTACCACCCTCCTTCAGGCCATGGATGAAGCATGCAATGATTTCAATCCAGACCTACATTAGTTGTGGTTTAATAACTGTATATCACCATAGATATAGTAGTGGTTTAATAACTGTATATCACCATAGATATAGTAGTGGTTTAATAACTGTATATCACCATAGATATAGTAGTGGTTTAATAACTGTACATCACCATAGATATAGTAGTGGTTTAATAACTGTACATCACCATAGATATAGTAGTGGTTTAATAACTGTATATTACCATAGATATAGTAGTGGTTTAATAACTGTACATCACCATAGATATAGTAGTTGTTTAATAACTGTACATCACCATAGATATAGTAGTGGTTTAATAACTTGTTATAGATTTTATGTTTTGATGACTAAATGTTTGTACTTAATACTAAACATTCCATTCTGAAAGTGTATGCAATGGAGATGGGGTTGCAAGACAAATGGCAGTCCAATTAATATGTGTGTGTGTCTAGATATTAACTTGGTGTGCAGAAGTATGACTTCATTTAGGGGGTGTCTGTGTGAACAAAGAACTATTTGATTCTACCAGACACATGCGAGAGGCCCGTCCTTGAGAAGAACCTCCCAACACCTCCCAAGTTTGACTTATTTGCAAAGATTGTGATAAGGCTGTGGGAAGAGACTATGTTCTTGGAGACGGTGGGGGGAGAGGTGGGAATTTTGCATCTTTGTATTTCAACATTGTACCATATAAAAGACTGTGTACGCCTTTTAGAGCTCATAGCTCTCCCGTGATTTAGAGCTCAGAGCTCTCCCACATTTGATCATTATAGATTGGGCCTCTGTCTCATTTCAACCAGTATCTTACAAATACTGGGTAACAGACAGAGTTTTTTTAATTGGAGTTCAGTTTATGAACATTGAGAACGAAATTTCTATAACAGTTTGGTCCTTCGAGCCGGATCTCAATACCTGTTTCTGTCTAGTTCCAGTGGACACCGAAAAACCGTGCATGGGCGGATCAGAGATCCGTGAGATAAAGACCTGACCTCTGAATTGAGGTTTTATTCAGGCTGGTGGGAGACTGGAACACGACAGAGACAGTGACGAGATCCAACCTACATTGCTTTTCCCAGTCTGCAAGACAGGTCAGTGGAGTCTTTATTCACTGATTTATTTTGGGGGGAATGGTTTGGGATATCTTAATTGGGATTTTAAAATGTTTAAAATTGAGCAAAAATAAGAGCTTAATATAGTATAATTAGAGACCCATAGGGTGTGGGAAAGTAGCAGTTAACTTTAAATGATGGATCCGGACTTGGTGTCAGACTTGGTGTCCCCGGTTATCAGGTCCGAAACAACCTGAGGTAAGGCGCTGCCATAAATAAAACTAGTAAACGCTTAATGTATCCGGCCTTAAGTGGTGGCCATGCGGTTATAAACGCAGGAACTTAAGTTATCCGGCCTTGGTGGCCACACGAGATATAAAATAAATAAAAAAATAAAGGAGGAGAGGGAAGCCTAAAATAGAGATGAGAGATAGAAGATATTAACGTCAATATGTCCCAAGTAACAACATAAAAATAGGCGGTTAACTAGGGCTTTAATGTATCCGGCCTTGGTGGCATGCGGGTTAATCGACCCCTGAGAAAATAGCTTATAGTTGTATACGGGTGAGATCTAATGTCCGATTGAAAGGTTCCTCTATAGATAAAGTTTCCAGACCGGAGAATCCCACATGGTATAATACATATCACATAGGCTGTGGGAATATACATAGAACCACAATTAGAGTAATTTGATAACGTTAGAAACCACACACATAGATCATGGAGACCTAATATAGATACACATACTGGGAACATAGAGGGTCAGCCTAGCACACACACATAGGGGGTAGTGACATACACATTACGTGTGAAACACATAGGGATAAGGTTGACCATTAAGAGGGGAGATAAAATAAGTAGATGAAAACAATATGAAGCTCAAGAAGCACATCTAACAATATCCACATAGGATGGGGGTTATAGAATAATCAAGCAAGTATTTAAAAGTGTATAAACCCAACCGAGGCATCTGTAAGGAGACTATCAAAATATATTTGTAATATCAACAATGGGCAGTAAATCCTCAAAAGAGGTTCCCGAACCTACGGGAGATGAGCGCTATATGGAGTTAAAAGATAAAAAGAAACATTTATTTTGGTCCAAAATGGAGAAAGAAATATGGATTTGATAGACATCTAGATGTAGGAAAGATGCTAGAATTAAGTTTAAAAGAAAAGGTAGAACCAAGCCAGATATGGAAAGTACAGATCAGATTGCCAGTTCTCTCGGCGCTCCGGAGGCAGGCAAGAGAGGAAGAGAGGAAGAATAACATAACATTTTATAATTGTCAGGAAAGTGGACATTTCGCTAGGGAGTGCGAGGCCCCATGTAAGCATTGTGGTATAAAGGGACATAATCACCGCGATGGCAAAAACAAACCAAAGGAGAGGGGGAATATTGTTGGGGAAAGTAAATGGATCATGTAAAACGGGAAGGCTATTTAAGCACTAGATTGGATACACCAGAGTGCAGAATAATTGTAGAGTTCACGAATGCTATTTGGTTTGGATATTGTTGGGGTAAGTAAATTCATGGGAAATAACATAATTCGACGTGTTTAAATGATAAGTTAGGAACTTAACTAGCCTTATGAGGTGAGTAAATTGAAGATGTATTTTCTTGTATCTAGAAATAACATTAGCTAAATGAGTTAGCCACGATTAGCTTAGGCGTTTGACCGCCGTGTGGGAAAAATAGTAGGAATTATGATTTAGAAAGTTTGAAACAACTAGTTCATTAGTGGATATTAAGTTTTAAATGGATATTAACGTTGTATTTCGCCACATTCGAACCATCGCTAAAAGTTTAGATTTGACGTTCAATGTTGATAAAATATTATGCTATGTGGTAGAGCAGAAAAACGAGGAGTTATGGCTTTGGTAAAGCACTAAGAACCATGCGACTTTTCTCATTCGAAATAAATGCGTAAGTATTGAGACAGTGAAGAAGGATGGAATAACTAATTAAAGTGCCTCCCTGTAAAAAGCAGGAATAGCTTTGTTTTAACTATATTTAACAAATTAAAAGAATTAAACTGGTAACAAACGTTAGCAAAAAGATAAGTGGTTGGAAGCAAGTTATTAGTGGGATGTTTAAAAGTAAAGGTATGAATAAAACATTACTATTGTTCGACAATCAAGCTGATAGGGCAGCACCAACTTTTTGAAGGTCCAACATATGTTAACTAATAGTTTTGCATTTGACTAAACTAATGCAAAGGTTAAACTGATAGGATTACTGGAAAGGACCTCTGGGATTGGTTAGTTTACAGTAAGGTAAATTCCACTTAATGTAAAACTATTATATGAGGTTTGAATATAGTGCTTGCTTTCAGGAAAAATGGAAGTCAAATACGTGTGTATGTATGTATGTTAATTAAGGGAGACAATAGATAATGGATAACAGAAATAATCTACTGTATAATAGCTATCAAATGTACTGATTGGAAATTGGTCTATTAACGATAACATAGTGTTTGTACATGATTATGGCAGTGAGAGACCAACCATATAATATTGTGTGTGTGTGTGTGTGTGTGTGTGAGGTGAATGAGTAGGAACGTCTAAGTGGAGCATGGAAGTGTTTGGACGTTTCTGTTTGATTTCAACATATGGGTTAAGACGCGCCCCCAGGTACACACAGACAATCAATGTGATTGTGGAGGTCTCACTGAAGTGGGATTTAATTTGTATAGAATTGTTTTGGAAATCCCTGAATAGTTGAACAATTCCTGGTGAAAACTGATCACTTTCACTAGAAATTGGGGGAAAAACAAAACCCAGGAGAATTTCATGTAGAAAAAATAAAACAAAATTTTCTATCCAAATTGTACTAATACTTTGGGAGATTATTATTATCTCATTGGGAAATTATATGGATATTGTTTGGGAAATATAGAGAGAGTTTTGGGACAGAGACAGGCTCCCCCGCCTTATGAGTAGAAAGAGGAGGGGGGAGGCCATGAGGAGTATATGGGGAGTTTTGGGCTGAACACACGGGTAGGCGCCCATCACCAGACAGTGTAGATGAGGAGGATAAGATAGATACTGAATTACTAGGTATTTGAGTTAGCTACAGTAGATTTGGCTCTAGCACAGGAACAGAAACCATTTTAACATTGTTCTGACTCATGAGGCTTCTGGGGGGGAAGCAATGGTACCGGTGCTAATTTCCTAGTTGTGTTCCGTTAACCTATTGGGAAGAGATGTGATGACACTTTTGAATAGAGTTGTATCACCCACTGAAAGAGGCATGAAGGCCCACATAGTTAAGAACAACATGGTCATCTGTGGGGACAGCGAACCTTGTTGCTAGTATAGTCAGGACTTAGTTAGAACGGTGGGAGAGTATGGGTTATTGGGTATCAAAGGGAAAGGAGATTAATGACTGGGTATCCGTGGAGGGAGGGGTTGCGCACAGCCCATCCGCAGAAAGAAGATTAGGAAGTTTTGTTTGGCATTTTCTAGATATGACTGTTCGTTTACTCAGACTGTGGACTGTAGGGAGGGGGTCATGACGTCAGCTTTGACCTAGAAGAAGGATAAGCCAGTGGCTTGTATTATATTGTTAAATATGCCAAATCTAACAATTGAGCGATGTACTACTTTGAACCCCTCTACTTTAATCCCAATAGCCACTGATGGGTGTCCCCATGACTGTGTGGTGGAGACCAGATCTAATTGATTTGCTTTTGCCATACGCTGAAATTACTATGTTTGTAGATGAGTCTTCAAGTTAGAATTCAGATGTTTCGAATACAACTGGGTATGATGTTGTTACCCTTACTAAAAACTTAGAGGCTGAATCACGACCTAGTCACTATTCTGTGCAGCAGGCAGAAATTGGTTGTTAGATATTTGTTATGATAGAGCCATTTTTAGATATGGTAGTGTTTTGATACAGGGGCAGAGCCTTGTATCAACAGGAGGGATATGGTAGAGATGATTGTTAGATATGGTAGAGATTGTTGGACAACACAAATTACTTAATAACATTTTTTGTTATTACAATATTATAGAATGCATGAATTCTATGATTAAAAGTAGGTTAAGATAGACACACCTGAGTACAGAATGAAATTGGGTAAAATGTCTACTAATAGTATTAATGAGATATTAGGATAACCCCAGACGAGGGATTATCTCCATTTGAGAAAGTATTTGGTAGACCTTTTAGAATGAGAGTTAGGAAGATAGTAGCAGATCACATGAGAAGTTGTTTGCTAACCACACCTGTATGTCAGAGATTTTATGCCCAACAGGAGAACTACAGAAGGAGGTGACGATCCAGCCTGGTGACTGGGTGTGGGTCCAGTCTCTGGAGGAAAAGGACTGGAAGCAACCCTGTTGGGAAGGTCCCTACCAGGTTATGTTGGTCACAGCCTTTGCCATTAGAATATCAGAAAGAGCAACCTGGGTCAACGTTACCCACTGCAGAAAGGTAGGAACACATACAAACACAGTGGAGCACATACAGAGTTGGAGAGCAGAACTGGACCAATAAGGTCTGGGGGTCACCTCTGTTAACAAAGATTTCCTACCCCGACCTATCATCACTGTAGTGTGTTCACTAGAGGTGTGAGTATGGGGTGGTACCTAGCAGACTGGCTAAGGGCAGGAGAGGGTTGGCGGTTTTTGGGATATGGGGTACCTTGAGCTGCATCATAGTTTTGATGATCTTTTTTATAAATCCTGATTCAACACTTCTAGTATAAATTATATGTCGCTGACAAGTTTAAGAAGTAAAAGACTAGTTATATAATACCCGACCCCTCATGAATAAGAAGGATATAAAGAAGGAGTCCAAATAGGTGATGATGTCAGATTTAAGGTAAATATTAAACATTTCCCTAATAGAGCAGGAATATGGGTGCATAATAAATTGTATCTGTTTGGGATCCACTTCATCTTGTTCCTGGCCTAGGTAATTAAACATACTTGGGAACTGGGGTATGTGGATGGAAAGTGATCTCGATGGAGTTTTAAACAAAGTTTGGATATGAATGAATGTAGAGTAAATGTAGTAGTAACCCTCTAAAGTCACAGAAATAGACACGGAGTGAAAGTATTGGGCTTATGCTGATGATTATGGACACGATGTTTTCCTGTTTATTAATCCAGTTGGTAGAGACCAACTTCACGAAAGAACCAGGTCCTGTAGTGGATCTCAATGGATGTCTGTTAATGTGACTGATTTGGGTTTGGAAGTATAGGAGAAAATGCTCAACCTTACAGCTCCTATAACTGATGTGTGGTGGGGTTGTACCAATAAAGGAGGCCTACGACAGGCATTACCTAAAGGGTGAAGGGGCACTTGTGTTCTGGTATTATTGGTCCAACCAGTTAGGATTAGACATCAGAGGCCAGTTCTGGACGGGATAACTAGGAAAAGGAGAAATATAGGTTCTAATACAGGCAGTTCTATTTGGATGGATGTCATAGGTATCGCCAGAGAAGTTCCAGACGAGTATAAAGCTATGACTCAGATTGAGGAGGGTTTTATCACTACGCTCTTCTGGTGGGTAATGATAACTAAAATGATAACCTCTGTCTCATTTCAACCAGTATCTTACAAATACTGGGTAACAGACAGAGTTTGTTTAATTGGAGTTCAGTTTATGAACATTGAGAAGGACATTTCTATAACATAACTGTACATCACCATAGATATAGTAGTGGTTTAATAACTGTATATCACCATAGATATAGTAGTGGTTTAATAACTGTATATCACCATAGATATAGTAGTGGTTTAATAACTGTATATCACCATAGATATAGTAATTGTTTAATAACTGTATATCACCAAAGATATAGTGTTGGGTTGCCAACAGAGCCCAGCCATAACCTTAACCTATTTTACTCTTCTCGTGTGTAGCTCCTCCTGCAACATCCGACATACTGTACGTTGAAAGACTGACATGCTCTTCCTTCTATACCTACAAACACAGACAGATCAAATCAAATGTTATGTCACATGCCCCAAATACAACCTTAGTGAATTGCTTACTTGCAAGCCCTTAACCAACAATGCAGTTTAGAAAATATTTACTAAATGAAAGTTTAAAAAAGTAACACAATAAAACAACTATAACGAGGCTATATACAAGGGTTACCGGTACCAAGTCAATGTGCTGGGGTACAGGTTAGTCAAGGTAATTGAGGTAATATATACATGTAGGTAGGGGTAAAGTGACTCTGCATAAATAACAAACAACGAGTTGCAGCGGCGTAAAAAAAGGGGTTCAGCAGTCTTATGGCTTGGGGGTAGAAGCTGTTAAGGAGCCTTCTGCTGACACTGCCTGGTATAGAGGTCCAGGATGGCAGGAAGCTTGGCCCCAGTGATGTACTGGACCTTACGCACTACTCTCTGTAGCGCCATGTGGTCAGATGCCAAGCAGTTGCCATACCAAGCTGTGGGTGATGCAACCAGTCAAGATGCTCTCGATGGTGCCGCTGTAGACATTTTTGAGGATCTGAGGACCCATGCCAAATCTTTTCAGTCTCCTGAGGGGGAATAGGCGTTGTCATGCCCTCTTCTCGACTGTCTTGATAGTTTGTTGGTGATGTAGACACCAAGGAACTTGAAGCTCTAGACCTGCTCTACTACAGCCCCGTCGCACAAATCAGCTCCTTTGTCTTGATCAAGTTGAGGGAAAGGTTGTCTTCCTGCCACAACACAGCCAGGTCTCTGACCTCCTCCCCGGCTGTCTCATCGTTGTCGGTGATCAGGCCTACCACCGTTGTGTCGTCCGCAAACTTAATGATGGTGTTGGAGTCGTGCTTGGCCACGCAGTCGTGGGTGAACAGGGAGTACAGGAGGGGACTAAGCACGCACCCCTGAGGGGTCCCCGTGTTGAGGATCTGCGTGGCAGATATGTTGTTGTCTACCTTTACCACCTGGTGGCGGCCCGCCAGTTGTTGAAAAACAAAGACGAGTGTACGTGTAATTGCGTATAAACTCTGTTCATACACACATTTACATACTGTACATACATACATACATACATACATTTATATATACAATAGTATGTCGACACCCCTCCAAATTAGTGGATTCTGCTATTTCAGCCACACCCGTTGCTGACAGGTGTATAAAATCAAGCACACAGTCATGTAATCTCCATAGACAAACATTGGCAGTCTTCTTACTGAAGAGCTCAGTGACTTTCAACGTGGCACCATCATAGGATGACACCTTTCCAACAAGTCAGTTTGTTGCCCTGCTAGAGCAGTTTCTGCCCTGCTAGAGCTGCCCCGGTCAGCTGTAAGTGCTGCTATTGTGAAGTGGAAACGTCTAGGAGCAACAACAGCTCAGCCGCGAAGTGGTAGGCCACACAAGCTCACCGAACGGGACAGCCGAGTGCTGAAGCGCGTAAAAATCATCTGTCCTCAGTTGCAATACTCACTACCGAGTTCCAAACTGCCTCTGGAAGAAACATCAGCACAAGAACTGTTCGTCTGCTTCATAAAATGGGTTTCCATGGCCGAGCAGCCGCACACAAGGCTAAGATCACCATGCGCAATGCCAAGTGTCCACTGGAGTGGTGTAAAGCTCGCCACATTTGGACTCTGGAGCAGTGGAAACGCATTCTCTGGAGTGATGAATCTGGCAGTCTTACGGACGAATATGGGTTTGGCGGATGCCAGGAAAACGCTACCTGCCCCAATGCATAGTATCAACTGTAAAGTTTGGTGGAGGAGGAATAATGGTCTGGGGCTGTTTTTCATGGTTCGGGCTAGGCCCCTTAGTTCCAGTGAAGGAAAATCTTAACACTACAGCATACAATGACATTCTAGACGATTCTGTGCTTCCAACCTTATGGCAACAGTTCGGGGAAGGCCCTTTCCTGTTTCAGCATGACAATGCCCACATGCACAAAGCGAGGTCCATACAGAAATGGTTTGTCAAGATCGGTGTGGAATAACTTGACTGGCCTGCACAGAGCCCTGTCCTCAAACCCATTCTACAGCTTAGGGATGAATTGGGATGCCGAATGCGAGCCAGGCCTAATCGCCCAACATCAGTGCCCGACCTCACTAATGCTCTTGTGGCTGAATGGAAGCAAGTCCCCACAGCAATGTTCCAACATCTAGTGTAAAGCTTTCCCAGAAGAGTGGAGGCTGTTATAGCAGCAAAGGGGAGACCAACTCCATATTAATGCCCATCATTTTGGAATGAGATGTTTGACGAGCAGGTGTCCACATAATAAGATCATGTAGTGTAAATATATACATAAATACACAGACTGACATGACAGAGACAAGTGTATGTTAATTACATACCTACATACAGAACATGACTGAAGAAGAAGAAATAGTAGTAACAGCAATACGTTTGTACTGAGTTAATCATTGTCAGAGCAAATTCCTGTCATCTTTTGTTCATGGGTAATAAACTATAGCAATAAACTATTTTCAATCCTATTCCAATTTAGATATGGGTGGTCAAATATGTAACTTATTAAGTGGAAATGTTCACTATACAATGTACTCTATGGCCTTGACTTCCTTTAAGTTATCAAACTAAACATGGTTTACGATAGTTGTGACTTCCTGTCATTGTAAACTACATAATATTCTGACTTCTACAGGAAGTCAGATGGAACACAGATGAGCAGGAAGTGGATGTGGGTCAACTTCCTTACTGACACTTCCTGTTAAGGTATCCATAGTAACTCTGTTGTAGGGTTAGGGTTGAGGCTAGGGTTAGGGTTGAACCAGGTGTGGACACCTGTGTGGACACCTGTTTTTCCCGAAAATTCTTGTCCAACAGAATCTGTACGTATTGATTACATTCCTACACTCCTTGTTGATAATGACGACTCATTTCCATCACATCTACTGTTGCATGCTGGATTATTTCAGAGGGTTATTCACTGTCACACCTATGAATCAGTGGCTCCTATCACAATTGATCTGTCTCTTTCAGACAGAGTACAACACGCTCCAGCAGTATCCTATATCACATGATCTAAAAACACAGGGGTTTTAGTGGTAGTCTACACTGTGGGTCCTAGAGAGTGATTATTTCGTTTTCTGCTGAAAAGTAGAATGTTTTGTGTGTGTGTCCTTGACAGATAGATAGATGCAGCCAGTCAGGCCATGTGAAGCTGATACCACGGCCCTGTACT
Organism: Brachymystax lenok tsinlingensis; assembly: GCA_030435695.1. Lineage (NCBI taxonomy): Eukaryota > Metazoa > Chordata > Actinopteri > Salmoniformes > Salmonidae > Brachymystax > Brachymystax lenok. The sequence continues at coordinate 14,826,895 of CM059812.1, forward strand.
CCAGTGGAGGCTGCTGAGGGGAGGATGGCTCATAATAATGGCTGGAATGGAGTCGATGGAATGGTACTACAACATATATTTGATACCACTCCATTCCAGCCATTATTATGAGCAGTCCTCCCCTCAGCAGCCTCCACTGCTGTACTCTCAGTCCCAGCTCTATAGGATAGGGCGGGAGGAGGGCTACACTCTGCTCCATCTCAGGTCTAACTATCAAGGCCTCTGACTCTGATAAGTGCTTCATCCTCTGGTACGGCAAGAGTGGAGATGACCATTGTGGCCAGTGAAAATAGGATGTGGACATGAAGGTAGGGTTAGGGCTACTACTGTTACCAAAAATGATTGCCCAACAGAAACTGTAAAGTATTGATTACTTCCCTATACTTCTTGTTGATAATGTTGACTCATTTTCATCACATTCCATTCTATCTACTGTTGCATGCTGGATGAGTTGGTTCACCTCTGTCACATCTTGGATTTGATGGTTTTAGACATCCTTTGTGTTATGTTCTTTTATGCATCCTGTTCTGGCTTGCTTTTTTTTCTGTAATGTGTGTTGCGATTTTAAATGCACTTTAAATGACGTTTGATTTGAATCATAAAACACAATGGAATCTTGAATTTAAAAGAACCCTGAGGCTGACAACTGATCTGTCTCTTTCAGACAGAAAGTGCCACAAGGAGCATTTGTGGGAACCAAACATAATGCCTGAGCAACACTCCACCAATATCCTATATCACATTATCTAACAACACAGGGTTTTCAGTGCAGTAGTCTTCAATCAAGTAAAATTGCATGTCCTAGAGTGATTAGTTTGTGTGTGTCCTTGACAGATAGATAGATGCAGCCAGTCAGGCCATGTGCTGGTTGGACTGGAAGCTGATACCACGGCCCTGTACTCTCCAGACGTGACGCTTGGCATTCAGGCCAAAGAGTTCAATCTTGGTTTCATCAGACCAGATAATTTTTACTCTGACATGCACTGTCAACTGTGGGATCTCATAGAGACAGGTGTCAATTGAATTTACCACAGGTGTACTACAATCATATTTCTTTATTTCATTTTCAATACAATTGCAAAAATGTCTGAAAACCTGTTTTCGCTTTGTCATTATGGGGTATTGTGCGTAGATTGATGAGAACAAAATAATTTAATACATTTTAGAATAAGGCTGTAACGTAACAAAATGTGGAAAAAGGGGCCTGAATACTTTCGGAATGCCCTGTATGTGATGTACATAGGCTTCTTCTCACAACGGAAAAACATAGAGGTAGCTAGCTATATGCTCTCTCGGGTAAATAACTGAAATGAGCTCCAGTAGAATCATATTTTTGAGTATTACTGTAGTGTATTGTATTATACGGACTGGAATTATGCATATCTTTCAAACCATGATAAAGCAGAAGAGGACATGCGATTCTGGTGCAGCACATGCGGCCTACAAAGTTACAAGTATAGACTAGCAAATTGGATTTAAATGTTGAAATATAATAGGGCCTGTAATAATAGTAAACTGACATGTACATACCTTTCATAATATTTCCCTTAATGTTATTAGCCTACCCCTTATTTCTCTCTCTAATGTTGCTTCATTCCTTCTAGTCTACATCACGGTGGCGTAGGAGTTTATTTCTAACCCCCTAAATCAGTGGTTCCCAAACGTTTTTACTCAGGCCCCCCTGTCAGCATTGGGGAACATCCTGCGCACGCTGCACAGTGTGGTTTAAAGCAAATTTTCTTTCAATTATATACATTTTGATATGTCTAATGTTTATTCATGTGATACTTGAGTGACTCAAACATTACAACAAAATCTATGGGCTAAAAATCCTAGCTAAAAAAACGTTAGCTGACATGGGCTAGTAGATCTGGACATTTCTGACAAGTTATAAATATCTCTAAGGTCTGCAATGACTAACATGATAAGAGGAACTGATGATGCACTACCCAATTTCGAAATTGCACCTTTTGCATTCAACTATTACAACATTCTAGAGTAAGTTGAAAGCTCAACAACGTTCCTAAAATAAAAAATAAACCAGTGGCCTAAACTGCTCTATTTGAGAAGCCTGCTCCTCTTTACTACCTTTTGCCCAATGAGGTGACGGGCCTTTGCCTGGTGCCCCGCGAATCAGCATAATCGAATCCGCCCAATGTGCCGCAAAAATAAACAGCAGTTCTGATTGGTGTATTCCATGTTGTTTAAACAGGTTAGATAGAAAGACATTCATTTATTGACCTAGGTCACCTGACCTTAAATGGACCTCTTGCAACCTCTTGTTGATGAGAGTTTGAGTTTGTGGAATAATAAATAATAAAATGTGTTTTTGGTTGAGGTTGACCTGTCAAGAAGTGTTCTTCGCATCACTGCTTCTCTGTCAGAGAGAAACCCTTCCAAGTCATACACCCTCTGTCAAAATACCCCACTACCACACACTCACTCACTCAGACTGAGACGGAAGAAGGAAACTGAAGAAATAAAAATGCATTAAAAAGATCTCTCTGATCTATCTAGTCTACTAATAAGATAGGAACACCGCAGTTTAGCTGGGAAAGGCTTCTTGGAAGGTTTGAGTGAGATCGCCTCACTGTGGACAAGAACTGCCATTACACCATCATGCACTAATCACAATTACCTGTAGATCTGAAATAAAATGGAAATCATCACGTTTCTTTATAAGAAATTTAAAATTGAATATGAATACTGTAGCCTATATATATATATATATATCAATGGTTTCCTTACTGAAGTTTATTGTAGTCTTGAAGTGAATGACACAACACGATACAGAGCTCCCCAACATCGAATGAGGGCGTTGAATACTGCCGCTTTGGTTGATACCTCTTCTAGAGCCATGTGTTTTGTGCAATCATTTATCTTGTATCTAAAACCTTTTCCAGAAATAATAATTCCACCAAAAATCGAAGCAATTGACTTAGGATGGCCCTGAGGCATATGACATGAAAGTAAAAGGGGACAGTTTGGTGAAAAAGCTTTAAATAAAGGTTAAAATCCAGGCATGTCACATAATTGCACAAAACACTCAGACCTACTCATAACATTAACTTTGTCATATGAAAAAATACAGTACATTGGATTGTTTCCTACACACATACACTGAGTATACACAACACATGCTCTATCCATGACAGACTGACCAGGTGAATCCAGGTGAAAGCTATGATCTCTTATTGATGTCACTTGTTAAATCCACTTCAATCTGTGTAGATGAAGGGGAGGAGACATGTTAAAGAATGATTTTTAAGCCTTGAGACAATTGACACATGGTGTGTGTGTGTGTGCCATTCAGAGTGTGAATGGGCAAGACAAAATATTTAAGTGCCTTTGAACAGGGTATGGTTGTAAGTGCCAGGTGCACCGGTTTGAGTGTGTCAAGAACTGCAACGCTGCTGGGTTTTTCACACTCAACAGTTTCCCATATGTATCAAGAATGGTCCACCATCCACAGGACATCCAGCCAACTTGACACAGCTGTGGGAAGCATTGGAGTCAACATGCGCCAGCATCCCTGTGGAAGGCATTCAACACCTTGTAGAGTCCATGCCCCAACGAATTGAGGCTGTTCTGAGGGCAACACGGGGCGCCTCCCAATATTAGGAAGGTGTTCCTAATGTTTTGTACACTCAGTGTATACATGCATATCTAGAATGACATAACCATAGATATCTAACACCATACCGCCATGAGGCATACATGAATACAGAGAAGAACTACTGTCCCTCTGGTCTGTCATCTTAAAAACAACAAACATGGAAGAAAATGTGCAAAAAAGTAGATTCAAACAGTCTGACATTTTGTTTAGCTACGCTAAGAAAGCAGCACAACATCCAAATAGAAGCATTTGAAATTTCACTTACTGCTACATTACTTCATGTTTTATTAATACTTAGGGGCAAACAACTTCAATTTAAATATAATTTTCACGTAATCAGCATTGACGTCAATGGGAAACTTTGGGATAGATTTAATTTGATCGGCCCTTTCCGGCTACGCACCTTTGAAAGGCAACATTTCCGTGTTGGCGGAAACAGCATTCACGGTAAACGCTGCCTATGTAGACTCAATCGGGAATTACCTTTAAATGTCAATTGCGCAATAACGAGGATCATCCACGGTTCCGGATTGAATCCAGGCCTAAGTGAGACTAAATGAAAATTCGACCTAAATGGAAGTTGGATTTGCCCCTTAATTGTTATACAATCGTCAGTAATAACAGAGTGTATAGTAATAGCAGTTACAACTACTGTAAGCAGCATCTCTTGTGCAGTTACTGGGTGAGTTATGGTATAATACATGGACAGGTACTGTATGTCAGTTTTAGCTTGGGGTCAATTCCATTTCAACTCAAGTCAGTTTAGGACAGAGCCTTGCTCAAATGTACAGATTCCTAGAACCACCACAGAAAGAAACGGTGGCAATTCTAACTGAGGGCCTCTGTCAAAATAGGCGATTAACACACATCTACAGTGTCTTCAGAAAGAATTCACACCCCTTGATTTTTTCCACATTTTGTTGTTACATCCTGAGTTAAAAATGTATTCAATTGAGATTTTGTGTCATTGATCTACACACAATACCCCATAATGTCAAAGTGGATTTAGTTTTTTTATTAATAAAGAATTAAAAGCTGAAATGTCTTGAGTCTATAAATAGTCAACCCCTTTGTTATGGCAAGCATACATAAGTTCAGGAGTAAAATGTGCTGAACAAGTCACATAATACATTGCATGGACTCACTCTGTGTGCAATAATAGTGTTTAACATGATTTTTGAATAACTACCCCTCTCTGTAACCCACACATACAACTATCTGTAAGGTCCCTCAGTCCAGCAGTGAATTTCAAACACAGATTCAACCACAAAGACCAGGGAGGTTTTCCAATGCCACGCAAAGAAGGGCACCTATTGGTAGATAAAAAATTAGAATAAGCAGACATTGAATATCTCTTTGAGCGTGGTGAAGTTATTAATTACACTTTGGATGGTGTATCAATACAACTATTCACTACATAGATACAGGCGTCCTTCCTAACTCAGTTTCCAGAGAGGAAGGAAACTGCTCAGGGATTTTACCATGAGGCCAATTGTGACTTTAAAACAGTTACAGAGTTTAATGGCTGTGATAGGATAAAAATGAGGATGGATCAACAACATTGTAGTTACTCCACAACACTAACCTAAATGACAGAGTGAAAAGAAGGAAGCCTGTACAGAATAAAACTATATCCTGTTTGCAACAAGGCACTAAAGTAATACTGCAAAAAATGTGGAAAAGCAATGGAATGTTTTGGGGGCCACTCTACATATTGTAATTGTTAAGGACTGGGGGAGTTTTTCAGGATAAAAAAGAAACAATGCAGCTAAGAACAGGCAAAATTCTAGAGGAAAACCTGGTTCAGTCTGCCTTCCACCAAACACTGGGAGATTAATTCACCTTTCAGCAGGACAATAACCTAAAACACAAGGCCAAATCTACACTGAAGTTGCTTACCAAGAAGACAGTGAATGTTCCTGAGTGGCCGAGTTACAGTTTTGACATACATCTACTTGAAAATCTATGGCAAGACCTGAAAATGGTTGTCTAGTAATGATCAACATCCAATTTGACAGAGCTTGAAGAATTCTGAAAAGAATAAAAGGCAAATGTTGCACAATCCAGGTGTGGAAAGATCTTAGAGATTTACCCGGAAAGACTCACAGCTGTAATCACTGCTAAAGATGTAAATGAGATATTTCATTTTCAATACATTTGCAAACATTTCTAAAAACATGTTTTCACTTTGTCATTATGGGGTATTGTGTGTAGTTTGGTGTAATTTTTTAAAATATATTTTCAATTCAGGCTGTAACACAGCAAAATGTGGAATAAGTCAAGCGGTATGAATACTTTCTGAAGGCACTGTATATGGCCTCAACTTACCCCCCAAAAGACACCAGACATAATAAATAACACTTTTAGTAATTGGCACATATTACATTAACAAGGTTGTTCAGATCGACTAACAGTATGAGGCAGAATTAGCCTATTTTCCACACCTAAGCAGTGCTTCATGTCCAGTAGTTGTTGTTATGAAAGTCGTGCTAATGTACATAACAGGGAGGGAGTTGGCGTCAGTATTAAGTGAAATTCCCCATTCCCAAGTACATATGAAATGGAGTAGAAATGGAGTTGAACAAAACCTGGTAATAATGGAAGTAGAGTTGGACCTTGGAGTAAGTAGCTAGGTTCCATTTAGGATTCTTCATCAGTGCCACTGGGGGAGCGTTCCTGTGAGAGGTGGAACAGGAGAGGAGAGAGACAGAAATATAAAGAGAGAGAGAAGGGGGAATATTTCTGGGTGTCATGCACAATATGTGCAACACATTCTTGCAGAGGGATCATAAAACAAAACATTAAAGATGGAAGGTGCAAACACACACACACCTCCTCTCCTCTCACCTCCTCCTGTTCCTCTTCAGTGTCGTCGTCGCTGACTACAGGTTTGGCTCGGGTGCGTCCCATACGTCTCCTACCCTTCCCCCGGTCACTACTCTTCTCTCTCCGTCCCAGACGGATCTTCACCTTCACTGAGCGGGCTAGAGGATGGACACACACACACACATTCATATCATACACATGCAGATGCAGACACACACACAAACACACACACCACAGGATCAGCACAACACAGTGTATTGCAAGGTCACAGAGAAGTCTGGTTTAATTGTTCTCTCTCTGTCTTTCATTCATTCTTTATTTTTCTCAATATTTGTTTATCCTTCTTCCTTCCTTTGCTTCTTCATTCCTTACTTCCTTTCTTCAGTGATGACTCACACTCTGACTCGGAGCCTTCGTCCAGGTCCTCCTCCTCTTCCTCACTGTCCTCTCCCTCGCTGTCCTCCTCCTTCTCGATCTTCTGCCTCAGACTGGTGAACACCGACTGGAGCACGATGGAATCCTCGTAGATCTGGGAACGAGGCAGCAACCAGACGATAGACCGATGTAGCTATTTTAGGCTCATGCACAGATGCAGTTGGACATGTGCCAACAATGGTATTGTTATTTGGTCCACTGCTTAGTGTTAATCAGCCTTAACCTGCTTCAAAACCTTCAAATAAAAGGTTGTTGAAGGACTGGTCGGACTGAAGGACTGGTCCCTTGATGAATTTGTATACAGTAACAAGAGCTCATATAGGAAGAGCAGTTACAACTCCTGTAAGCAGCATCTCTAATGAAGTTACTGGGCGATGTTGAAGTCGATAAACACACAAAGTCCTTCACTTATTTAATCTATTGTTACATCTATTGCTATTGATCTGTTTGTGCTGTGTACTCATTCCAGTATAAAGTGTGTGTCTCACCAGGGATCCCTCCAGGTTGAAGGTCTGTGCGTTCTGGAAGAGTAGCATCACATCTCTCTCCCAGGTCTCCTAGACTACGGTATCTGTGGCTACGGATCCTCTCCTACAGGAAGGACAGACAGGAGAGAGAGTTTAGAGGGGGGGTGAGAATGAGAGAGTGTGTGTGTTAATTTACCTTGATTTTCCTGAAGTCGACAGGCTTGCGGATGAGCTCGTAGTACTCTGGCAGCTCTTTGCGCGAGGGCAGTTGGATGAAGACCTCACTCAGCTGACGACCATTACTGCTGTGAAAGACATCCCCAGAGATACTGATGTTGGTACCCCGTAGTACTGATGTTACACAGCGGTTACACAGCAGTTACACAGACATTCAGTATGCAGCATGTTGTGGCCCATATGGGAATCAGTCTCACAACTCTGCTGTTGCAAGCACCTTGATCCAACCTAGCCTGGTCCCAAACATGTTTGGCATGACAAGGAGTGGCGTGACGGCACAAACAGACTGGTACCCAGGCTAGCTCCAACCAGCATGTAAGTCAAAATTGTAAAGCAAGCTAAAGAGAACACTAGCCCCAGTCTCACCTGTCTTTGTACTTAATAACAGCATCCACTATCTTCTTCATCTTCTTGGTGAGAGCGGGGGGGTTGGGGGAGAGTTTCTCTGCGGGGGGGCGTCCCCTCTTCTTCTGTCTCTTCCCGTCCTCGTCTTTGTCCCGGCTCCGCCTGCCCCCCGAGGAGGAAGAGGAGGGGCCAGGGAGGTCATCGCGGTCACGCTTTCGCTTCCGGGTGGTCTTCTTGTGACGCACCTCCTCCTCAATCTCCTCTAATGTGCCTTCCTCAATGGCCTGGAGGGAGAAGGAGGGAAGAGAGGGAGGGAGGGAAAGAGAGGGAGGGAGAAAGAGAGGGAGGGAGAAAGAGAGGGAGGGAGAAAGCGAGAGAGGGTGGGAGGGGGAGAGAGAGAGAGAGAGGGAGAAAGAGCGAGAGAAAGAGAGGGAGAAAGAGAGCGAGAGGGAGAAAGAGAGAGAGAGGGAGGCAAACACATGATGAGCACCTTGTCACTTAATAAACAACATCAAATGTATACACCAATCCCAGAGTGTCATTTAACCCCTGACCCTTGACCTCTAACCTTGAGCCACTGCTTCTCGGTGAGTGAGTCACTGTAGTCCACCTCCTTGCGCTGGCGGGACCCCCTCCCAAACATCTTCTCCTCTTCCTCCTCACAGGTGAGTCTCTCCACCTCCGCGTCATCCTTCATGATCCAGGTGGGCAGCTCGTCCTCCTCCATCAGACGGGGCTTACGGCGGGGGTTACGAGCGTCCTCGCGCCGCCTGTCCAGGTCCATACGCTGGAGGGGGATATAGAGACAAGGAGAGAGGAGAAGACAGAGGAAACAGAGGATGGGACAGAGGTAGAGGGAGGAGAGGAGAAAGAGGAAACGAAGGTGTAAGGTAGTAGGAAGAGAAAAGAACTGAGTATTCTGTATCATTGTATGCATAGATATTGGATTGGCCCTTGACACGTTGACCCAGCGAAATGACCATGATGACCAGCAGACACTAACTAACCATGAAGTGGTCAAACTCCTCCTCGCTCCTGGCAATCATCTGGTTGACAGTCTCATCGTCTGGCACCTCGTCCTCCTCCTGAGCGGTCAAACACACATCAATGGACAGACAGACACAACACACAGCAGGACAGAAGGACAAGAGCAAAGCTATAGCTCTATCCACTCTAGCCTGGTTCCAGATGTGTTTGTGACCATATGACCAATGACAAGAGGAATGGTCAGACAGAACAAACAGGTCTGGGACCAGGCTATCCAATCCACCACTGTGAAGAAGAGCTCTGTGACATCATCAAAGAATGGGTCAATATACATTACATGAACTGTAAATTACAAATTACAGTATAAGCATTCAAAAGAAGTGTAGATCAAATACTACCACATTTTCTTTGTCCACCTAAGACAAATACACAAATATGTGAGAGAAAGAGAGTGGTGAAAAGAAGAAAGAGGGATTGAAAGCAAGAAAGAAAGAGAGATGTACAACGGATGAAAAAAAGAGGAATAGGGAAGAACAGTACAACGGACAGAGGTAGGTGTGTCAGTGGACAGCGTGGGTATTCTGAGGGTGTGGGTGTTCCGGGCTTTTGTTCGTCGATCACACCCACCCAAGACCCCCCAGACTTCCACACGCCCCCCGGGGCCCCGACCTCGTCCTGTTCCTCGTGCTCCAGGATAGCCTGCAGGAAAGCCCGGCGCTCGTGGCTCGATGACTTCTGGTCAAACATGCCGGCCTGGATGACCTTCTGGTCCACGTTGAGTTTGTACTTGGCCGCCGCCAGGATCTTCTCCTCTACGGAGTTGACGGTGCAGAGGCGCAGGACGCGGACCTCGTTCTGTTGGCCGATGCGGTGCGCACGGTCCTGGGCCTGCAGGTCCTGGAGAGAGACGGAGGAGAGGGAGAGATGGTTAGAACACGGTAGGATACCTTGGGCTGAATCATTATATATTCGTAGTTCAAATTCCGATGGCTAGCAATGATTCACTTAGGATCTGGCCCATGGTGGCATGGCAATACTAACATGGCAAGTTCAGTGGGCTATTTTGTACTTCAAACTGAATATTCACTCAAGTATTGTTAAAATAATATGACTTAAACAACCAACACTCCAAGTGTACCTGCTGTGGGTTCCAGCCAATCCCTTAGGAGTTGTGTGTGTGTGTGTTACTCCCCCTACCTGGTGAGGGTTCCAGCCAATCCCTTAGGAGTTGTGTGTGTGTGTGTGTTACTCCCCCTACCTGGTGAGGGTTCCAGTCAGAGTCAAAGATGACCACAGTGTCAGCTGACTGCAGGTTGAGGCCCAGCCCCCCGGCTCGGGTACTGAGCAGGAAGATGAAGTACTGGGAGGCCGGGTCGTTAAACGCCTTCAACAGCATGCCCCTGTCCTCTGCTTTGGTGGTGCCTGGAGGGAGGGAGAGGGGGGAGGAGGGAGAGAGGAGGGGAGAGGGAGGAAGGGGAGGGAAGAGTGGATGAGTAAAACACACAAACTAAGAGAGACAGAAATCCCAACTTTGATTTTGTATCATATGCGTAGCAGACATGGGTTCAAAAAGTATTTATTTTCTAGACTATAAAATACTTATGATTGAGCCTTTATGGAATGCCAGATGGCTGAGGTTTGTGCCGTTTGTTCCATTGCACCAGGCATGTATTAGAAAGACGCCAAGTAGCTATTTGAACCCAGAGCCATACACGCCGTACCGTCCAGACGCAGGTGCTTGAAGTTGCGGTAGGCGAAGTAGTCCTCCATGATGGTCATGAGCGAGGTCATCTGACAGAACAACAACACCTTGTGGTTGGTGGCCCTCAGCTTGGGCAGGATACGGTCCAGCACCTCAAACTTCCCTGAGGCTCGGTACAGGTCAAGACTAGGGGCAGAGAGAGAACACAACCAGGCCAATAGAGTGAAAGCATTTGTGGTCGTTGTTGTGAAAATTATTCTCAATCAACTCATGCACTTACCCACTCACTATCCCTCCGGAAAATCCTAAATGCTCAGAGAAAGATTCCTGTGAACAAATTCAGAATTGTGGTGGGGTTAGAAAGTATACTCCCACTGTATGTACCTCTATCTGTGTGTGTGTGTGTGTGTGTGTTTTGTATATGTGTGTGTGTATTCCCACTGTATCTCTATCTGTGTGTGTGTGTATTCCCACTGTATCTCTATCTGTGTGTGTGTGTGTATTCCCACTGTATCTCTATCTGTGTGTGTGTGTATTCCCACTGTATCTCTATCTGTGTGTGTGTGTATTCCCACTGTATCTCTATCTGTGTGTGTGTGTATTCCCACTGTATCTCTATCTGTGTGTGTGTGTATTCCCACTGTATCTCTATCTGTGTGTGTGTGTGTATTTCCACTGTACCTCGATCTCTGTGTGTCTGTATTCCCACTGTATCTCTATCTGTGTGTGTGTGTGTATTTCCACTGTACCTCGATCTCTGTGTGTGTGTATTCCCACTGTACTGCTATCTGTGTGTGTGTGTGTGTGTGTGTGTATGCATATGTGTGTGTGTGTATTCCCACTGTACATCTATGTGTGTGTGTGTGTGTGTGTGTGTGTGTGTGTGTGTGTGTGTATTCCCACTGTACCTCTATCTGTTGGAACATGTAGGGATGGTTACAGATCTTCCTCAACTGCATGATGGTGTTCATCAGAGTCTTGGTACCTCCTTTACCCTACAATAGACACACCGATATTACAGGAGGAGTTCAGGATTTACCCTACAATAGACACACCGATATTACAGGAGGAGTTCAGGATTTACCCTACAATAGACACACCGATATTACAGGAGGAGTTCAGGATTTACCCTACAATAGACACACCGATATTACAGGAGGAGTTCAGGATTTACCCTACAATAGACACACCGATATTACAGGAGGAGTTCAGGATTTACCCTACAATAGACACACCGATATTACAGGAGGAGTTCAGGATTTACCCTACAATAGACACACCGATATTACAGGAGGAATTCAGGATTTTACCACTTGATGTTAGATGGTTCCTCACAATGAAAATAGTATATGGGCCTGGGGAAACTAATCTGTTTTTTTTTAACTACAACTTCAAACTTTAGCTGACTTTAGCCACCACAAGCTATGAATTTATGGAAGTGAGGCATGTGAGAATGTTTTTAAAACAAGACAAAACTAATACTGCCTTGTACACCTTGCAATATAATCAAACAGCTTCTTACACATATTCATATATACAGAATATGATCTAAAAAAGTGCATATTTTACAAACTGTATGTTTTGGACAAAGAACTTGAGTCATTCCTCCTCACCTTCTTGTCCTTCTCAGAGCCGTCTGTCAGTAGGACTCCCTTGGCCTGCATATGTCTGTACAGAACCCTCTGGAGCGCTGACATATCACACTTTATTACATACTCCACCTGGAGGACAGAGAGAGAGAGACGAGAGAGAGAGAGAGAGAGAGAGAGAGAGAGAGAGACGCAGCGAGAGAGAGAGAGACGCAGCGAGAGAGAGAGAGACGTAGCGAGAGAGAGAGAGACGCAGCGAGAGAGAGACGCAGCGAGAGAGAGATCAATAAATCAATCAATCAATTAATACCACAGAATGGAGATGATGCAAACACAGTCAGCTGAAAAATACCTGAGAGAGCACAGGTAAGAGGACACCCAATGGACAAGATATTGAAGAAAACTGTGAACATGAGTTTGTATTTAAAATAAATGTGAAGATGGAGAGACGTACTATACCTTTTCCGGTAGCTGAGCCTCTACTTCCTTCTTGAGTCTGCGTAACAGGAAGGGGCGGAGCACCTTGTGGAGGCGACGGATAATCAGGATGGTCTCCTCTTCATTTAGATCCACCTGGAGAGAAGAAGAGAACGGAGTTAAATATTATTTAATTTCATGAACAGAAATATATACAATTGACTAAAGGTACACTACTGTTCAAAAGTCTGGGGTCACTTAGAAATGTCCTTGTTTTTGAAAGAAAAGCACAATCTTTGTCCATTAAAATAACATCAAATTGATCAGAAATACAGTGTAGACATTGTTAATGTTATAAATGATTATTGTAGCTGGAAATGGCTGATTTTTAATGGAATATCTACATAGGCGTACATTATCAGCAACCATCACTCTCGTGTTCCAATGGCACATTGTGTTAGCTAATCCAAGTTTATCATTTTAAAACGCTAATGGATCATTAGAAAACCCTTTTGCAATTGTGTTAGCACAGCTGAAAACTGTTGTTCTGATTAAAGAAGCAATACAACTGGCCTTTAGACTAGTTGAGTATCTGGAGCATCAGCATTTGTGGGTTCGATTACAGGCTCAAAATGGCCAGAAACAAAGACCTTTCTTCTGAAACTCGTCAGTCTATTCTTCTTCTGAGAGATGAAGGCTATTCCATGCGAGAAATTGCCAAGTAACTGAAGATCTCATACAACACTGTGTACTACTCCCTTCACAGAACAGTGCAAACTGTCTCTAACCAGAATAGAAAGAGGAGTGGAAGGCCCCGGTGCACAACTGAGCAATTGGACAAGTACATTAGAATGTCTAGTTGGAGAAACAGACACCTCACAAGTCCTCAACTGGCAGCTTCATTAAATAGTACCCACAAAACACCAGTCTCAACGTCAACAGTGAAGAGGCGACTCCGGGATGTTGGTCTTCTAGGCAGAGTTGCAAAGAAAAAGCCATGTCTCAGACTGGCCAATAAAAATAAAAGATTAAGAACCCTGCCTAGGAGGCCAGCATCCCGGAGTCGCCTCGTCACTGTTGACATTGAGACTGGTGTTTTGCGGGGTGGCCAAAAATGGCCCAAAAATGTGCTTTTCTTTCAAAAACAAGGACATTTCTAAGTGACTCCAAAATGTGTAACAGTAGTGTACGAAGCAGTGCTGGGCAGCTAGCAGCCCGCGGGACAGATGAGCCGATTAAATGTGGGCTGCAGCCTCCCGAGTGCGCAGCGGTCTAAGGCACTGCAATCGCAGTGCTTGAGGCGTCACTACAGACCTGGGTTCGATCCCAGGCGGTGTCACAACCGGCCGTGACCGCAAGTCCCACAATTGGCCCAGTGTCGTCCGGTTTAGGGGAGGGTTTGGCTGGGGGGGCTTTACTTGGCTCATTGCGCTCTAGCGACTCCTTGTTACCCCTGGTCTACAGTGAGGCAGGTTGGACGTACTGCCAAATTGTTTAAATTGCCGTTGTAGGCGGCTTATAGTAGAGAAATTCACATTAAATTCTCTGGCAACAGCTCTGGTGGACATTCCTGCAGACAGCATGCCAATTGCACACTCCCTCAAAACTTGAGACATCTGTGGTATTGTGTTGTGTGATAAAACTGCACATTTTCGAGTCCCAGCACAACGTGCACCTGTGTAATGATCATGCCGTTTAATCAGCTACTTGATATGCCACACCTGTCAGGTGGATGGATTATCTTGGCAAAGGAGAAATGCTCACTAACAGGGATGTAAACAAATTTGTGCACAACATGTGAGAGAAATACACTTTCTGCGATCTTTTAATTCTGTTCATGAAACATGGGACCAACACTTTACATGTTGCGTTCATATTTTTGTTTAGTATATATAGCATTTCTCAATTTCTTTCAGCTAAAACAAACTCACCTTCTCTCCAGTCATAGCGAACGGTGCATTGAACCACTGTTCGAAAGTACTGCAGCTCTTAAAGATGGTTGGCAGGAGAAAGTTGAGCAGGGCCCAGAGCTCAGGCAGCTTGTTCTGGAGCGGTGTCCCAGTTAGGAGCACTCTCCTGGGGGCCAGGTAGTGGGTGTTGAGGACCTGGGTCAGCTTACAGTGGTGGTTCTTCATCCGGTGGCCCTCGTCCACGATCATGTACTTCCACCGGATCTGTGGGGGGAGAGGGAGCAGGGGAGTGATGGAGGAGAGAGAGAGAGGGCGAGAGAGAGAAAGAGGGTTGGGGAGTAGGAGAAGACAGAAAGAGGGTATATAGGTCATGGACAAATGGTCATGGTGAGTTGTTCAGAATCACACTGGAGGTAGAGTGTGTGTCTGCGTGTTACCTTGGCTAGGACCTGTTTATCCTTGATGATGTACTCATAGGTAGTGAGGAGAACGTTGAACTTGCCGCTGCGTAGCTGGGGGATGAAGGCCCTTCTGGCCTGAGGGGAACCCTACAGAGACAACATGAAGGACAGGAACTTGGATTTAACTTGACACTAATTAATTTATTAAATTAATAATTACTAGAATGGCGTGACTTTACATTTGTATTCATAATAGTCCTAGTTGTTGTTGTTCTGACTGCAAGTGATACACTTTTGATTTGAATGCATTATAGACAGGCTTCCACACGGCCGCCCATATGGCTGTATTTCAGGACCCCTAGTAATTAGTGTTACCATATAGTTGGCGGAAGGTTAGCTGCTCCAACTCACCTTGTAGGAGACTTTCACTACAGACGGAGCCCACTTGTCAAACTCATACACCCAGTTAGAGAGAGTTCTGTCAATGTGAGAAGAGAGGAAAACAGAGGGCCAAACTTACCTAAGCAAACAAATAGCACTGTACCCATAGCGATAGATACATATATTACTTTTCTATTTCTATTTTAATTATTACTTTTTTTCTATTTAATTATGTGACCCTCTCTCCGGATCATTGTTTCCCTCTCATGAGTACTGTACTCCATCATATCATGTATGACAGTCACGTTAAGTGTACTATGAATACAGTTACAATTAAAGGGACAGTACTCTTCAAAAGTCCTACACCATCAGTTGTGTATATCCAGCTATATACTGTACCTCATATATATATACTGTATCCAGCTATATACTGAAAATGATGTGGAGCTTATGTCTTCCATTCATTTTGGATTGTGGCATATAGCTGAATCTACAAAACGGCCTGAGACATGGACTTACAGTAGCTCAACATACGACCAATGTTGGGGTCTTAAAAACGTGATTGATTTTGGAGTGTAATGTCCCTTTAAAGTTTAATTGTAAATGAAGCCATGGTTCTCCGTGCGTGGCAGAGCGGTACAGTACTCACGAGAGCGGCACTATGATGAGGAAAGGTCCGTTGACTCGTTTGTTCTCCATCAGGTACGTGATGAGAGCGATGGTCTGGATGGTCTTTCCTAGTCCCATCTCATCAGCCAGGATACCATTCAGATTGTTGTTGTAGAGAGACACCAGCCACTCCAGACCTTTAATCTGAGGGAGGGAGGGAGAAACAGTTTGAGTGGAAAGGAGAGACAAGGAAAGGATGAGGAGAGAGGAGAGAGACAAGGAGCGGAAGGGGAGAGAGAATCAACAGAGCAAGACAAAGGACAATGTCAGCCAGACAGAATTGTACAGGTTGGTCTGGGTCTCTTCTACTGACTTAAGAAAGGAAATGTCACTTCTCAGGCTTATTCAACCTCTTGTCAGTGCTGCTTCACCTGGTACTGTTTCAGTTGTCCGTTGATGAGTATAGTGGACTGTTTCTCCACTCTCTCAGTGACAGCATGGGCCACAGCGTAGTAAGACTGGAGTCCCCGAGCGAACGCTGCCTCTGCACTGTTATACTCATCATCCACATCCTGTTTAGCGTGCCTAGGGACGGAACCAGGGAAGAAACAACATCAGTGGCTGAATGGCTTTAATGCAATCACTGTAGCACTTTGAGATAGTTTTTCAAAGAAAAACGTGTTATAAATTCAATGTATTATTATTTATTATTACATATTGGCATGAGCCCTATAAAGTAAGTGTGCTATTTTTTTATTCTATTGCTATGAGAGACAAGCATCTTTAGCTGGAAAATTAATTCCGTCATTGATAAGGCTTAGCAAGTCAACAAAACAGCATTAGGGTCAATTTCTCACTGAATATGAATGGTTCTTTTGACCCCAACACTGAATTGTAGGGATTTCTGTCTTTATGGCTTATTTAAATACATCTAGTGTGTGGGCAGGAGTGCACAACAGATGAATCTCAATTGTGTCTCCTTGTGTCCTTTCTTCTTGCCTCCTCAAAACACATTGGAGAAGGTCAGAGGTTTGAGATTCACCCAATTCCTCACTGAAAATCAACGGTTCTTTTGACTCCAACCCTGAATCCCACACCAGACATTTCAAATCAAATCATCAAATCTAAATATATTTGTCACATGCTTTGTAAACAGCAGGTGTGGACTAACAGTTAAATGCTTACTTATGGGCCCTTCCAAACAATTTCAGTCAAATCACGTCTCAATTTTAGAAACACTTAAAATAAGGGCTGTGTTTTGTGTAGTCTTACCCTGGCGTGATGTTTTGATAACCGTGGAAATCTCTCTAGGACAAGGTGACTTTTATCAATATATTCGGCTGTAATTACTATGAGATTTG
Source organism: Brachymystax lenok tsinlingensis (assembly GCA_030435695.1). Taxonomy (NCBI): domain Eukaryota; kingdom Metazoa; phylum Chordata; class Actinopteri; order Salmoniformes; family Salmonidae; genus Brachymystax; species Brachymystax lenok. The sequence continues at coordinate 14,844,178 of CM059812.1, forward strand.
AAAATGCTACATTAGCAGCTCATTAGCATTTCATTTTTGGCGGTTATCAAAACATCACGCCAGGGTAAGCCTACACAAAACACAGCCCTAATTTTAAGTGTTTCTAAAATCGAGACGTGGGAAAAATGAATGGTGACGATTGGAACCATTTCCCTGTTTGACCGCTAGGTTTTATGGGTTTTATGACTCATACTTTGTTACTCTATAGGGACCCAGGTGTAGTGTGCTCACTCTATGATGTGTCGTACGTCCACCTCTGATACTTCTTCACTGTCTGGGTCTGGGATCTTCTTCTTCTTCTCCTCTAACCCCACTAACCCTGGGAGGACCACTGGAGGCACTGCCGGCTGGGGCTCCTCCTCTTCCTCCTGACAGGCCAATGACGGGCCAGGGGCGGGACAACAACAACAACAACCTGTCAATCAACTCAGACAGACTAGTCATAGCTTTGGTACAGAAAGAGTGTGGAATGAATCTAGTCTATGACTGTACAACCAAATTCAGTTGATTTAGTCCCTACTTGTAGCGTTTTCATCCTGTATTCTCTATATTAAGAGTTTAGTCATGGTTGGTACTATCTTTTAGGACCAAACCCACCTCCTCCTCTTCCGATCCACTGTCTTCACTGTCAGAGCGAGGGGCCACCTCGTACCTGGAACAGCAGAAAACATCAGCATTACAACCACAAACATACCTTTACCCCCTCTAAAATATACCCCCCTAAACCCCTAATAGGCCCATCTCATCCTCCTCCTCCAGCCTCGTACCCAGGGTTCATCTCCAGCCATGTGTCCAGCTGTCCAGCTTTAGGAGCGTCCACCCCTGTCAGGATGTTACCACTGTCCACGTGGATCACCTTCACTGGTAGGTCACTCATCTGGGACGTCTCATCTAGAGGCTGGAGGGGGGGAGGGGGAAACCGAGTCAGAAAAACACTGGATACTGACGTTGAAGGGGAAATATACTATTCTTTGCATCTACAAATACTGATAATGTTTAGTATTTTACCAGGATCCCCATTAGCTGCTGCAAACACATCAGCTACTCTTCCTGGGGTCCAATATGTCTGGTGATAAGAGTCAGAACGGCTCTGGATACTGATGCTTGTAGTGTGGGGTAATGTAGATACCTGCTGAACCCTGACTATGACAAATACTATGTCTAGTAGTACTGTATAACAACAGGTAACATACTGGTAACCATAGTGATGTATCTATAACAGTGTACTGTAGATTGGTCATGAAAAAGTATGAACATGTATGCACTCATTACTGTAAGTTGCTCTGGATACGAGCGTCTGCTAAATGACTCAAATGTCCAGTACGTTAGTTTAATATCCCACTCACTTCTCCATCAGGTCCCAGTACAGGAGTCTGACCCTCAGCGTTCTCCAGCTTCTGTAGGAAAGACATCCACACGTCAGTGTGTTTATCACGCTCACAACCACCAAATCTACACACTGACTCTATAAACTCCCTACAGAGACTAGTGCTGACTACAGCTCACAAACACATCTACACACACAAATTCCTCAGGAGATCCCAGTTGGGTTGAAACCTCGTCTTTCATGTGTCCGTCTCAACGAATCACTATAGGAACATGGATGGTTTTTACCCCTTCTGTCCAGCACCTGAACATATTGGATGTGTGTATGTTTCCTTTGTCGCACCTCTCTCTCTCATACCTTCTTCTTCTTCCTCTTCTTCTTCTTCTCTTTGAGGGCCTGTACCAGCTTGTGAGCCCGGACCAACTCAGTGAGGTTGGCCACGTACTCATCCGTCTGCTGCAGCAGGTAGGCCAGACGCTTGTCCTTCTTCTGGTCAATCAGCTTACGGTAGCCCTCCTCATCCTCAGCCTGGAGAGAGAGAGGGTGGAGAGAGAGAGAGGGAGGGAGAGAGAGAGAGGGAATGGGGGGAGAGGGAGAGAGAGAGAGAGAGGTGGGAAAGGGAGAGAGAGAGGGAGAGAAGGGGGGAGATATTCAGACACAAAACTCAATAATGTGAGATGGATGAGTGTGTGTGTGGGAATCAGAGTAGAGAGAGTAGTGTAAAGTAATGTGCATTGTAAGAGTGTGTTTCCACATGAGTGTGTGTCTAAGTACAGGAAAGAGTATGAGTGTTTGCACGTGGGTCTTTATACACACACAAGTATGTGAATGAGAATATGTATTGTCTGTCTATGTATGTAATGGTCCTCACCATCAGCCTCCTCATCCTCTCCTTCTCGATGCGCTCGTTCTCCTTCTTCTGCTCACGCTCTGTGTTGGCGTGGTATGTGGCCACGGCCTTGGTGGCTTTCTGGATCTTAGCTGTGATGGAGCGGTGGTACTCCTTAAAGTCTTTGGCGTGGGCCAGGATAATGCTCAGATACTCCTGGAGACAGACAAGAGATGATAGTCAGTACTCAGTTCTGTCCCATAGCAAGCATTTCTAGCTAGCTTGGTGGTGCTGCTGCTGCTACTACTAGTACTACTGCTGCTACTACTACTACTGCTACTGCTACTACTACTGCTACTTCTGCTACTGCTACTACTACTACTGCTGCTACTGCTACTACTACTGCTACTACTACTACTAGCTACTAGCTACTACTACTACTACTGCTGCTACTACTACTACTGCTACTACTGCTGCTACTACTACTACTGCTGCTACTGCTACTACTACTACTAGCTACTACTGCTGCTACTACTACTACTACTAGCTACTACTGCTGCTACTACTACTACTGCTACTACTACTACTGCTACTGCTACTGCTGCTACTAATCCTGAGCAAGGCAGTTAACCCACTGGTCCCAGGGCGCCGAAGACGTGGATGTCGATTAAGGCAGCCCCCCTCGCACCTCTCTGATTCAGAGGGGTTGGGTTAAATGCGGAAGACACATTTCAGTTGAATGCATTCGGTTGTACAACTGACTAGGTATCCCCTTTCCCTTTCCTACTGATTAACGTAATGTATCTAATAACTTTTGTTTTTATGATGGACAGCGAAAAAGTGACATATATTAGAGTGAGATATACTTCTCCCAAATGTCCTCATTAAGGATTAAAGGAGTTAAAATAATCTAAACTTCATGAAGGATGTTATCTGACATTGTGCCTTGAAAAGCACTTCACTTCTACCAAATAATCTCCATTGTAAATAGCTTTTAGTCTAGAAGCAGGTGTAATCCGGCCCTAGGTTTGTGTTAGTGTACCTGGTGTTTCTGTCGACGTTTACGCTCCTGTTCGATCTTCTGCTGTTTCTCCAGTTTCTCTGTGATGCGGGCCTCTCGTAGGGACTGGCGCTTGCTCCTCTTGTAGGCCTTAGCGTCCAGAGCTGTCTCCAGAGCTGTGTCCCTACGCATACACACCACTACCTCCTGACGCAGCTGTGGGGTTGGAAGAGACCGGAGGAATGAGAAATGTGGATATAAATGCATCACTGTCATCGTCACCATCATGTGTGGGAATACTGTACGGGAGAGGGTCTCAACAGTCTCCAATGTTTTCAGGACAGTTACAACAGTACAACACAGTTAAAGAGTCATGACTGTTTATAGGACTTCTGTTATGTCATTGTAATGACAGTGTTATGTAGCCATTATGAAGGGTCATTGTAATGACAGTGTCATGTAGACGTTACGAAGGAGTGCTACAGTACAACAGTCCTGTGTGTGATCCGCAGGGGAGGCCAGTAGCCAACCTGTCTCTGGAAGTTGAGCAGCTGGAGGGCCTTGAGTTCGATGGTGGCCTTGGTCCTCAGGTCTCCAGCCAGAGAGCCAGGGAGGTTCTCCAACTCAGCTATACGATGGGTGATACGAGCCTGCAGCCTGGAGATACCACAGAGACACGAGATAGAGAGGAGGGAAAGAGAGAGAGAGAGAGAGAGAAAGGAGAGAAAGAGCGAGAGAAAAGGAGTGAGAGAGAGAGAGTGAGAGGGAGAGAGAGAGAAAAGTAGAGAGGGGGATAGTGTGAGAGACAGACAGTACTAGTGCTGTAGAGAACTCAGTCTGCTATTATAAATGCATATATAGTAGGACTAACTTTGTAACTACAGTTGAAGTTGGAAGTTTAAACTCAGTTTTTCACAATTCCTTACATTTAATCAGAGTAAAAATTCTCTGTCTTAGGTCAGTTAGGACCAACACTTTATTTTAAGAATGTGAAATGTCAGAATAATAGTAGAGAGAATTATTTATTTCAGCTTTTATTTATTTCATCACATTCCCAGTGGTGCAGAAGTTTACATACAGTGGGGCAAAAAAGTATTTAGTCAGCCACCAATTGTGCAAGTTCTCTCACTTAAAAAGATGAGAGAGGCCTGTAGTTTTTATCATAGGTACACTTCAACTATGACAGACAAAATGAGGGAAAAAAATCCAGAAAATCACATTGTAGGATTTTTAATGAATTTATTTGCAAATTATGGTGGAAAATAAGTATTTGGTCACATACAAACAAGCAAGATTTCTGGCTCTCACAGACCTGTAACTTCTTCTTTAAGAGGCTCCTCTGTCCTCCACTCGTTACCTGTATTAATGGCACCTGTTTGAACTTGTTATCAGTATAAAAGACACCTGTCCACAACCTCAAACAGTCACACTCCAAACTCCACTATGGCCAAGACCAAAGAGCTGTCAAAGGACACCAGAAACAAAATTGTAGACCTGCACCAGGTTGGGAAGACTGAATCTGCAATAGGTAAGCAGCTTGGTTTGAAGAAATCAACTGTGGGAGCAATTATTAGGAAATGGAAGACATACAAGACCACTGATAATCTTCCTCGATCTGGGGCTCCACGCAAGATCTCACCCGTGGGTCAAAATGATCACAAGAACGGTGAGCAAAAATCCCAGAACCACACGGGGACCTAGTGAATGACCTGCAGAGAGCTGGGACCAAAGTAACAAAGCCTACCATCAGTAACACACTACGCCGCCAGGGACTCAAATCCTGCAGTGCCAGACGTGTCCCCCTGCTTAAGCCAGTACATGTTCAGGCCCGTCTGAAGTTTGCTAGAGAGCATTTGGATGATCCAGATGAGGTCAGATGAAACCAAAATAGAACTTTTTGGTAAAAACTCAACTCGTCGTGTTTGGAGGACAAAGAATGCTGAGTTACATCCAAAGAACACCATACCTACTGTGAAGCATGGGGATGGAAACATCATGCTTTGGGGCTGTTTTTCTGCAAAGGGACCAGGACGACTGATCCGTGTAAAGGAAAGAATGAATGGAGCCATGTATCGTGAGATTTTGAGTGAAAACCTCCTTCCATCAGCAAGGGCATTGAAGATGAAACGTGGCTGGGTCTTTCAGCATGACAATGATCCCAAACACACCGCCGGCAACAGCGAAGGAGTGGCTTCGTAAGAAGCATTTCAAGGTCCTGGAGTGGCCTAGCCAGTCTCCAGATCTCAACCCCATAGAAAATCTTTGGAGGGAGTTGAAAGTCCGTGTTGCCCAGCGACAGCCCCAAAACATCACTGCTCTAGAGGAGATCTGCATGGAGGAATGGGCCAAAATACCAGCAACAGTGTGTGAAAAACATTGTGAAGACTTACAGAAAACATTTGACCTCTGTCATTGCCAACAAAGGGTATATAACAAAGTATTGAGATAAACTTTTGTTGTTGACCAAATACTTATTTTCCACCATAATTTGCAAATAAATAAATTAAAAATCCTACAATGTGATTTTCTGGATTTTTTTTTCTCATTTCGTCTGTCATAGTTGAAGTGTACCTATGATGAAAATTACAGGCCTCTCTCATCTTTTTAAGTTGGAGAACTTGCACAATTGGTGGCTGACTAAATACGTTTTTGCCCCACTGTACACTCAATTAGTATTTGGTAGCATTGCCTTTAAATTTTTTATCTTGGGTCAAATGTTTTGGGTAGCCTTCCACAAGCTTCCCACAATAAGTTGGGTGAATTTTGGCCCAATCCTCCTGACAGAGCTGGTGTAACTGAGTCAGGTTTGTAGGCCTCCTTGCTCGCACACGCCTTTTCAGTTCTGCCCACACATTTTCTATGGGATTGAGGTCAGGGCCACTCCAATACCTTGACTTTGTTGTCCTTAAGCCATTTTGCCACAACTTTGGAAGTATGCTTGGGGTCATTGTCCATTTGGAAGACCCATTTGACCCATTTGTCTTGAGATGTTGCTTCAATATATCCACATAATTTTCCTTCCTCATGATGCCATCTATTTTGTGAAGTGCACCAGTCCCTCCTGCAGCAAAGCACCCCCACAAAATGATGCTGCCACCCAAGTGCTTCACGGTTGGGATTCTGTTCTTTGGCTTGCAAGCCTCCCCCTTTTTCCTCCAAACATAACGATGGTCATTATGGCCAAACAGTTCTATTTTTGTTTCATCAGACCAGAGGACATTTCTCCCAAAAGTACGTTCTTTGTCCCCATGTGCAGTTGCAAACCTTAGTCTGGCATTTTTATGGCGGTTTTGGAGCAGTGGTTTCTTCCTTGCTGAGCGGCCTTTCAGGTTATGTCGATATAGGACTTGTTTTACTATGGATTTAGATACTTGTGTACCTGTTTCCTCCAGCATCTTCACAAGGTCCTTTGCTGTTATTCTGGGATTGATTTGCACTTTCGCACCAAAGTACGTTCATCTCTAGGAAACAGAACGCGTCTCCTTCCTGAGCGGTATGATGGCTGCGTGGTCCCATGGTGTTTATAGTTGTGTACTGTTGTTTGTACAGATAAACGTAGTACCTTCAGGCATTTGGAAATTGCTCCCAAGGATGAACCAGACTTGTGGAGGTCTACAATTGTTTTTCTGAGGTCTTGGCTGATTTCTTTTGATTTTCCCATGATTTCAAGCAAAGATGCACTGAGTTTGAAGGTAGGCTTTGAAATACATCCGGGGTACACCTCCGATTGACTAAAATTATGTCAATTAGCCTATCAGAAGCTTCTAAAGCCATTATATCATTTTCTGGAATTTTCCAAGCTGTTTAAAGGCACAGTCAACTTAGTGTATGTAAACTTCTGACGCACTAGAATTGTGATACAGTGAACTATATGTGAAATAATCTGTCTGTAAACAATTGTTGGAAAAATTACATTAAGTAGATGTCCTAACAGACTTGACAAAACTATTGTTTGTTAACAAGAAATTTGTATAGTGGTTGAAAAACAAGTTTTAATGACTCCAACCTAAGTGTATGTAAACTTCCGACTTCAACTGTATGTATCTATCTACTAAATTAAGGTATGATGAATGGTAGGTATAATGCTGTTTGCTCTTTGGGGTCTAGGCCAGGTTACTGCTCTTTGTGATGTAAAAAGGACTTTATAAATACATTTGTATTAATTGTTTACTGTACCTCTACTCAGTTTCCTGCAGTATCTCCACCGGGTCAGGGGTTAAGGGTCAGGGTTCGTATATTACCTGTAATCCCTCTCCTGCAGTTTCTCCCCAGGGTTAGGGGTCAGGGCTTAAGGGTCAGGGTTCATAGGTTACCTGTACTCCCTCTCCTGCAGTATTTCCACCGGGTCGAGTCCGTGGGGTTTCTGGATGGGGGTAATGCGGTTCTGCTTGGCATGGTGGGGCACCATGGGTGGGGGCTGGACCGGCTGCCCAGGCGACTGGGTCTGGGGGGGCATGACCGGGGAGGCTGCGGGGGTATGGAGGGTGGAGCGGGGGAGGGACGGCCAGTCGGCTGGGGAGGGATCAACTTCTGGGGGGCGTTAGAGGGGGCGGCGGCGTTTACCATCGGACCTGGGGGAAGGGCAAAGAAAGGGCAAAGGTAACTAACCATCAATCAATTTATTGATGTTATTGTAACTGACCAAAACCTAACATGGATTAAAATTATTTACAGGACTAAATCATGAAATACCATCATGAATTATGTTTTAACAATTAACTCTGTGTTGACTAACTGCTATGTGACTAACTACTATGTGAGTACAGATGTAGGATCTTAGTTTGCTACAGCAGGAAAATAATCCTGCAGCAACAGGACATTTTTGTATGGGTTGATAGATTGTTCATCAGGGCAAATCAAGTCAACAATTTCAAAGTGGAAATTACAAACTCTAGAAGACTTTTTAAAACTCAAATACACTACAAGTTTTCATTTCCAGCTTTGAAGGAAAATTCTCAACAACAAAACAGTGATCAAATTAAGATCCCACATCTGTTCCTACTATGTGACTAACTATAATAAACTTGAACTCATTGCCCCTCAGTAGAAAGTGATGTTATTATGTTCACCTTCAGACCAGGACTTGGGGGGTCCGTTGGGGTTCTGTCCCTGCATGCCTGTTGGACCAGAGGGGCCTGGAGGAGGCATGTTGGGTCCCATCATCCCTACAACATTATATCAGTGGTATATTCAGAGAAAGGCTAATGTTTCATACTTTTCAGACCTATTGGAAAACAGATATCCAGCTACTTTACCAGATCAAAACAACACAAGCTTGCTACTTCTCACAGCATTTAGATGCTGATTAATTGACTGATCAAATCAAATCTTATTGGTCACATACACATGTTTAGGAGATGTTATTGCGGGTGTAGCGAAATGCTTGAGATATATTTTATTAGTCCACATGAGTTGGAAATGTGTCTTCTGCTTTGTATCCAACCCCACCCAATACACACACATTAGGTTGGAGAGGCTGGAGCAGACTGATCAATGCTTTGACTGATCACTGCTTTGACTGATCAATGCTTTGACTGATCACTGCTTTGACTGATCAATGCTTTGACTGATCACTGCTTTGACTGATCACTGCTTTGACTGATCAATGCTTTGACTGATCACTGCTCTGACTGATCAATGCTTTGACTGATCACTGCTTTGACTGATCAATGCTTTGACTGATCACTGCTTTGACTGATCAATGCTTTGACTGATCAATGCTTTGACTGATCACTGCTTTGACTGATCAATGCTTTGACTGATCAATGCTTTGACTGATCAATGCTTTGACTGATCACTGCTTTGACTGATCAATGCTTTGACTGATGAATCTTCCCGTTTCAACTAGCTACTGTAATTATACAGATTAATATCCAATGCTCTTCATTCTGCCTCCCTCACCGTGAGCTCTGCTGTAGCCCTGGCCCATGGGTCCTCCTGGTCCTTGTCCTGGCCCCACACCTCCAGGACCTCCAGGAGCCAGGCTGGGCATGGGCTGCCCCAGTCCCCTGTCCCGGCCCTGGACCCTGCATCCCTGGGCTGCACCCCATGGGCCTCTTCCCCTGGACAGCCATCTGGAGGTGGTCCGGTAGCGGCTGCCCCCTGGCCAGCATCTTATAGAGAGAAAAGTTTATTAAAGTATCAATCCAATATGTTAATGTTAGTTATTGTAACATGTGAATGATGTTCATTGACTTGCTTGTCTACCCTTTAGTCATGAAATCTTTATTAAACTAAAATGCTAAAATGTCACTCCACAATATTTATACAACAGGTGACAAGGCATATTAGCTACATATTAAAAACAACATTGTGGACCGCTCAAAGTTTGGAGACATTATAAATAACCATAGGCAGTCATTACACATTATATTATATATCAGTTATAATGTATCATCTTAAACACGTATCAGTCTTTCAACCATTAAATCACCAATATTCTGTACATGCCTTATAGGCCATGATCTGGGCCCGCAGCTGGTGAAGCTGGTTCTGGTTGAAAGGAGTAGGGCCTCCTCCGGGGCCACCAGGGGTGGTGGGGCCAGGGCTGGGGCCATGAGGGCCAGGGCCGGAGCCACTTTGCTGGGGCCCACCGGGCCGGTTCTGCTGCTGGTTCTGGCATCCCAGGGCTTGGGAGTCCGGGTTGGAGGAGGTGTCTGAGGGGTTTGGGCCAGAGCCGGGTACAGCACTAGAGGGTTGGAGAGGGCCAGAAGGGGGCCCATTGGAAGGGACGGGGCTGGAGTGGTCAGAGCCACCGAGTGGGGACTGGTAGCCTGGTGGGGAGAGAGGGAGACGGAAAGAGAGAGAGAGAGAAAGGGGATATTTAGTGAGGTGAAACATTACATATAAAAATGATCTGACACAATATCAATTTCTACCATAATAGATAATCATATAGGTTCTATACAATACAGTTAATTCTGAACATTGTTCAACTGTGCACCCTCCTGAACAGACCCCTGGTGAGAGTGTGTACCTACCTTGAGAGTGTTGGTCCATGGGGCTGGGAGGAGGGCCCATGCCACTGTGCACTCCCTGTCTCATGGGCATGCCCTTCATCTGGGCAAAGCGGGACTCCTCACTCATGCCCTTCTCATGCATACCAGTTCTCTCCATACCAGTCCTTTCCATGGCAGTTCTCTCCATAACAGTCCTTTCCATACCAGTTCTCTCCATGGCAGATCTCTCCATACCGGTCCTTTCCATGGCAGTTCTCTCCATAAGAGTCCTCTCCATGCCAGTCCTCTCCATGGCAGTTCTCTCCATACTTTCCAGTGGCTACAGGGAGGGAGACATAGATACAAATAAATGTAAATTTGTGGAATTTCTTTCCTTCTTAATGCATTTGAGACAATCAGTTGTGTTGTGACAAGGTAGGGGTGGTATACAGAAGATAGCCCTATTTGGTAAAAGACCAAGTCCATATTATGGCAAGAACAGCTCAAATAAGCAAAGAGAAACGACAGTCCATCATTACTTTAAGAAATGAAGGTCAGTATGAGGAAAATTAAGAACTTTGAAAGTTTCTTCAAGTGCCGTCGCAAGAGGATAAGTTCATTAGCGTTACCAGCTTCAGAAATTGCAGCCCAAATAAATGCTTCACAGAGTTCAAATAACAGACACATCTCAACATCAGCTGTTCAGAGGAGACTGTGTCAATCAGGCCTTCATGGTTGAATGGCTGCAAAGAAACCACTACTAAAGGACACCAATAAGAAGAAGACACTTGGTTGGGCCAAGAAACAAGAGCAATGGACATTAGACCGGTGGAAATCTGTCCTTCGGTCTGATTAGTCTAAATTTGAGATTTTTAGATCGGACCGTCATGTCTTTGTGAGACGCATAGTAGGTGAACGGATGATCTCTGCATGTGTGGTTCCCACCGTGAAGCATGGAGGAGGTGGTGTGATGGTGCTTTGCTGGTGACACTGTCAGTGATTTATTTAGAATTCAAGGCACACTTAACCAGCATGGCTACCACAGCATTCTGCAGCGATACGCAATCCCATCTGGTTTGCGCTTAGTGGGATTATCATTTGTTTTTCAATCACAGACAGTGTCACCAGCAAAGCACCCCCTCACCATCACACCTTCTCCTCCATTCTTCACGGTGGGAACCACACATGTGGAGATCATCCGTTCACCTACTCTGCGTCTCACAAAGACACAGCGGTCCGAACCAACAATCTCAAATTTTGACAGATTTCCACCGGTCTAATGTCCATTACTCGTGTTTCTTGGCCCAAGCAAGTCTCTTATTATTATTATTATTGGTGTCCTTTAGTAGTGGTTTCTTTGCAGCAATTTGACCATGAAGGCCTGATTCACACAGTCTCCTCTGCACAGCTGATGTTGAGATATGTCTGTTACTGGAACTCTGAAGCATTTATTTGGGCTGCAATTTCTGAGGCTGGTAACTCTAATGAATTTATCCTCTGCAGCAGAGGTAACTCTGGGGTCTTCCTTTCCTGTGGCGGTCCTCATGAGAGCCAGTTTCATCATAGCGCTTGATGGTTTTGCAACTGCACTTGAAGAAACTGTCAGTTCTTGACATTTTCCAGATTGACTGACTGATTGTCTTAAAGTAATGATGGACTGTTGTTTCTCTTTGCGGTCTTCAGCTGTTTGTGCGATATGGACTTTTACCAAATAGGGCTATCTTCTGTATACCACCCCTTCCTTGTCACAGCACAACTGATTGGCTCAAACACATTGAGGAAAGAAATTCCACAAATTAACAAGGCACACCTGTTAATTGAAATGCATTCCAGGTAAATACCTCATGAAGCTGGTTGAGAGAATGCCAAGAGTGTGCAAAGCTGTCATCAAGGCAAAGGGTGGCTACTTTGAATAATATGTTTAATACTGTTTTGGTTACAACATGATTCCATATGTGTTATTTCATAGTTTTGATGGCTTCACTATTATTCTACAATGTAGAAAACAGTAAAAATGAAGAAGAACCCTTGAATGAGTAGGTGTGTCCAAACTTTTGACTGGTACTGTAGATGGTAGACAAAGTAGCATGGAATAGAGTAGAACACAACAGAAAAAAACATTATTGTCATTACTGTCCACACAATGTGGAAATGTGCCTTTGGTTCTGAAGTGTACAGTTGGTTAGGTACAGTAGCACTCAATAATCCACAAGGTGTCCTTACTTTGTGCAGAGGGTGCATGTTCTCCTGGGAGTATCCAGAGGGCCCAGGCTGAGGCAGGGGGTGACCTGAGGATGGAGGCCCTGGGCTGGGCCCCATCATGCTGTGAGAGGACCCCCCTGGAGAAGGACCAGGGCTGGGGCCAAGCATCGCCCCAGGAGAGGGCCCCGGGCCTGGGGAAGGACCCTGTCGAGGGGTACCCCCCATGGGAGGGTCTGGAGTGGACATCCTGAATGGATGGGTTGGTTGGAGGGGGAAGACCCTCCTGCTATTGGATGATAGTAGGGACCACTGGAGAGCGAGACAGAGGATAAATGTGCATTAAGACTGATTATTAATTAATTAGTACTGAAATACCATTGGGCCTAAACATTTAAAATGTGTGTGGTTTGTCATGTATATAAATAAATGACTATGTAATAAGCGTTTTTAATAGGATCCACCCATGATAGTTAAATGATACGGCCATAATAAAATTAATGGTTGAAATGATGACATGCTGGAGGTTTATTGAAGAAATAAATAAAGCCAATAACCTATCGATTATCTGTCTATCGATACTAAGTCGCGATCGCATGATAGAGAAATAGGATTTCACTAGTTGTCCATCCTTTCTGTCTGGCTGTTTGATGCACTCACACCCTGCGCTGCATCAAAGCACTCGTTGCGCACAGCCTCCCGTTGCATAGCAATTACACCGCTGTTTATACACGTCGGTCTATCGACTGAACTTGAAAAGGGGGAAACATGAAAATTATATTATCCCTTGCATATATACCATTGAATGGGAGTCTCGATGAAGGGGGAATGGCGGACTGTCTGTGATTGTGCCACAGTCGGACTTACCTGGGATAAATTCAAGGCTCGCCGGTGTCCCGTTGTCCTGAATTTGGTTCTATTAGAGACGTCGCGACTGTCGTAATTAATGTTCTCCCCTTGTTCTTTCGTAAACAGTGGAGCTGCGCTTCAAGCGGTTATTTGATTCAACGACGTGGCTCGAGCGCCCCCTCCCTCACGGTTGCAGTGATGATCGCCCGCCGATAATTGCGCATGCGGCCCTGTGCAGCAACAGAGCCAAGATAGCCTATTGTGTATTGTTGCAAACTGACCGTAGGCTAGGCTACACACTGTACTTTGTATATTAGTTGTCTTGTCTACATTTCCAAATAATATCTGTCATTTCATGATTGTGATTTCGATAAAAACCAAATGCAAATATGAATCCTTCACACAGACAGAATTTAGAACAACATCAGTTCCAAGGATACTATTTGATTTTAAGCTATTACAGCGAAGGGTCTATTCTGTGTTACAGATGTTATATCTAAACTAAATACCACTATCCATGTAAGAGCATACAGTGCCTTCAAAACACAGATTCAACCACAAACACTTCATGTATTGTGTAAAGGGTTATGTCATGTAATATGGACCCCAGGAAGAGTAGCTGCTGACGGGATCCTTAATAAATACAAAGACCAGGGAGGTTTTCCAATGCAAAGAAGGGCACCTATTGGTAGATGGGTAATAATAATAAAGCAGACACTGAATATCCCTTTGAGCATGGTGAAGTTATTAATGACACTTTGGATGGTGTATCAATACACCCAGTCACTACAAAGATACAGGCGTCCTTCCTAACTCAGTTGCAGGAGAGGAATGAAACCGCTCAGGGATTTCACCATGACTCCAATGGTGACTTTAAAAACAATTTAATGGCTGCAATAGGAGAACACTGAGGATGGATCAACAACGTTGTAGTTACTCCACAAATGTAACTTAAATGATAGAGTGAAAAGAAAGAAGCTTGTACAGAATAAACAAATATTCTAAAACATGCATCCTGTTTGCAATAAGGCACTAAAGGAAAGCGGCAAAAAATGTGGCAAATAAATTAACTTTATGTCCCGAATACAAAGCATTATGTTTGGGGCAAATCCAACACAACACATCACTGAGAACCACTTAATAATTTCAAGCATGGTGGTGGCTGTATCATGTTATAGGTATGCTTGTTATCGGCCAGGACTAGGGAGCTTTTGGATAAAAACAAACGGAATAGAGCTAAGCACAGTCCAAATCCTAGAGGAAAACCTGGTTCAGTCTGCTTTCCAACATACACTGGGACACAGTCACATTTCAGCAGGACAATAACCCAAAACACAAGACCAAATATACACTGTAGTTAGGCAAGTCAGTTAAGAACAAATTCTTATTTTCAATGACAGCCTGGGAACAGTGGGTTAACTGCCTGTTCAGGGGCAGAACGGCAGCTCAGGGATTTGAACTTGCAACCATTTGGTTACTAGTCCAACACTCTAACCACTAGGCTACCCTGCCGCCCCAGTTGCTTACTAAGATGACATTGAATGTTCCTGAGTGGCTTATTGCCAGTTGACTTAAATAGGCTTGGAAATCTATGGCAAGACTTGAAAATGGCTGTCTAGCAATGATCAACAACCAACTTGACAGAGCTTGAAGAAGTTTAAAAATAAATGTGCAAATATTGTACAATCCAGGTGTGTAAAGCTCTTAGAGACTTACCAAGAAAGACTCAAGCTGTAATCGCTGCCAAAGGTGATTCTAACTTGTATTGACTCAGGGGTGAATACAAGAGACATACAGTGCCTTCTGAAAGTATTCAGACCCCTTGACTTTTTCCACAGTTACGCTACAGCCTTATTCTAAAATTAATTTAAATCATTTTTCCCCCCTCATCAATCTACACACCATACCACATAATGTCCAAGCAAAAACAGGGGTATTTTGTGTAAATTGCTGCGGAATTATTTTTATTTAAATCAATTTTACAATAACGCTGTAACGTAACAAAATGTGGAAAAAGTGAAGGGGCCTGAAAACTTACCGAAGGCACTGTAGATATAGATATACAGTGCATTCAGAAAGTATTCAGATCCCTTCCCACATTTTGTTACAGGTATTATTCTAAAATGGATTAAATACATTTTCCCCTCATTAATCTACACACCATACCCCATTATAAACAGAGCAAAAATATATTTTTTGCAAATGTATTAAAAAAAAAAAAAATTGAAATACCTTATTTACATAAGTATTCAGACCCTTTGTTATGAGACTTGAAATTGAGGTGGTGACCAAGAACCCGATGGTCACTCTGACAGAGCTCCAGAGTTCCTCTGTGGAGATGGGAGAACCTTCCAGAAGGACAACCATCTCTGCAGCACTCCACCAATAAGGCTTTTATGGTGGAGTGGCCAGACAGAAGCCACTCCTGGGTGAAAGGCACATGACAGCCCGCTTGGAGTGTGCCAAAAAGGCAGCCAAAGGACTCGGACCATGAGAAACAAGATTCAGGTGTGCCAAGCTTGTAGCGTCATACCCAAGAAGAATTGAGTCTGTAATCGCTGCTTCAACAAAGTACTGAGTGAAGGGTCTGAATACTTATGTAAATGTGATATTTCAGTTTATTTTTAATACATTTCTAAACCTGTTTTTGCTTTGTCAATGAGGCATTGTGTGTAGATTGATAAGATTAAAAACTATTTAATTCATTTTAAGATAAGGCTGTAATGTGACAAAATTCTGAAAAAGTGGTATGAATACTTTCTGAATGCACTGGTGTGTGTGTGTGTATATATATATATATATTTTTTTTTTTAAGTGTTAGAATTTTTCCTTCCACAAAAAGTCTATTCATTTTAATCCTATTTTATAACAACAAAATATGGAAAAAGTCAAGGGGTGTGAATACTTTCTCAAGGCACTGTAGGAGGTATTGGTTTTTATACAGGATAAAGATTGTCCCACTGTCACAATAGATACTTGGATAAGGAGGTTGTTACTTGCCAGCAACCTGGCTGGCACAAAACAACATACACATGTAGGCCAAGAGTTTAATCAATCTCATATTCAGACAATAAATACAAAAGAAAGTTACCTTTAATAACGTTCTATACAGCAGTTTTACAAAGTCATGTTGTCCACATGAATGCAGTCCCTTATTAGGGTGGTCATTAGCACATTTAAGACTTCTACACATGACAATTCTTCACTTTATTGTGAAAATAAATGTCACCTTCATTACATAATATACACATGGACAAGAGTGAAATAGACAGACTACTGGGGTGAATCCTAACTCACTACCTTCACATGTTCACTTATTTTCTCATTGACATCTGATCATTGAACATTCAGGTTAAGTGAAAGTCAAAATTTGCCCCTTAGAGGATACCTGTTCACACAGTGCCATTTCCAGGACATGAAAACTAAAGCAAGTCACATGATACAAGATGTGGATGGAGCACATCCATTAAAGCAAGATCACCACATGACTGGACTGCTGACAACACTGCAACATAGAAATAGAATGATAGAATAATTTACAGATGGACTTGAATGGAGAAATGCATTCTACCGATTATATTTCTATGCGTGCAGTCTGTAGGCAATGGCATGCTTCTGTTCTGACCATAGTGAGATACAGTACTTATTTCCATGTTTCTGGCTACAGGCCAGAAGCCTGATTAAAACGTGAGATCCTAATTAAAACGTGAGATCAAGCATCCAATCAACAGTGTTTTAACCACTGCCTAGACTATTTCATTTTATTTTGGGGTTGAGGGAGCTTGTGACATGACTTTGATATCTCTTGGGGGGTTTAATGCTAAGATCAGGGCTGTTCAATGTCGGTCCTGGTTTTCATCCTCTCCTTCTAATAAGGACCTAATTCAGACCTGGCTGAGACACCAGGTGAGTGCAATTAACTACCAGGTAAAAAAAAAAAGTGTTTTGGCCCTCCAGGACCAGAATTGAACAGCCCTGGCTTAGATATTAATATGCAGGTCTCCAAAGTGCAAGGCCTTTAACTCTACCATTGAAGTTAAACATGAAGTTAAACATGTTCAAAAACACCAAAATATCTCTGAGTCCAAAGTGAGGCATCCCCCTCGCCAGTACTCAGCAGCACCACCTTGTTAAAAAAATTATGAGGACCCTAAAAGGAATGGAGTTCAGAATCATTCATTCAACAAGTCTCACTACAACCAAAAACTGTCTTCATCCAAAATGGCATCCTATTCTCTATGCAGTGCACAATGTAGGGGATAGGGTGTCGTTTTGGGACACAGCCTCTTGGTAAATGGATAATTTCCCATATCTAGATAGGAGCTAGTGATACACATTACTCAAAATGGGCTATTATTGTAACAGTGGATTCCTGTTAGTGTGTTGCAAGTTGATACTGTTAGACTAATTGACAAGAGAGAGCTGATGAAATAGTGTGAGAGTGTAGCAGACCTGGGGTTCAATTAGTATTGGTTTTCTGAGCTTGCTAGGGCAAAAACGTTGCCCATCTGGCACTCCAGGCAGGTTAAATCGACTCTGTGCCTTTTGAAAAAAAGCTAATACTATTTGAACCCAGGTCTGGAAAACAGTGAGTGAGGTAAGGTAGGGAGCCCAGCCCAGCCCAGGTAATTTATTGTTGCCTGAATGGTGTGTCAAAAGGACAGCACAACTAAAGGGAGGGTTGCAATGCTGCAATGAAATTAGTATAGCCATGTAGTATGAATGTAGTACTATAGCCATGTAGAATGAATGTAGTACTATAGCCATGTAGTATGAATGTAGTACTATAGCCATGACATTGAATTAAGATGGCATAGGGACTATAAGAGAGTACAGTAGAGGAATGTGAACATAAACAGCAACTCAACACACCAACAGCTTCAGTTCACACACAAATCATTACATTTAACACACACCACTTACACACTTAATAGCTCTTACAAAACAGAAATGAATGTAAAAAGTGTACAGCAGTATTATAATACAAGTCAGAGAGAAGAGGGCGGAGTTCCTTGTCTTCCACTACTAGTGACCCCTGTCATGTAGCATGTATCAAACAGGCTCCATGTTTCCAGTTGTTATTATTCCCAAAATGAAGTCAGAGGCCCCATCCCAAATCCCTACGGCCTTGTGGAGATCTGAGCGGATATGATTGGTATAGGCAAAATGGTGAAGCTTACACCTAGCCTAGTATATATTACTAACACCTGTCAGATCCTCTCAGATCTTCATAAGTGTATAAGGCTTAGGGGTCCATTTGGGATGGGGCAACAGTCCAATTTAGTAATGCCTAGCGTTAGTTTCTAATACCCGTTTCTGCCCAGACAGAGACAGACCGACAGTGAGATTCAGTTGAAGCCTCGCCTCGAATATGACGGATACAAATGCCAGAGTTTGTGATATAGCAGAAAGCATATATCCACTTTGAGCTCTATAAAAACAGGGAAATGGAATCCATCCAAGTCAGTCTTTCCCTGTTTCAGCCCGTTTGCTTACATTTCGTTCCTCAGGAACACAAACCAGTACTCACAGGAAGACAAAGTCATCAGAGCTGCCTATGTTGTTGCTCCGGCTGAGCTTGCCTTGGGGCAGCATGTGGGCGGGGCCAGGGGTGGGGGGAGGAGTCAGAGTGAGGATGGGAGGAGCTGTGGCCCACCAGTCCATAGTCCTGGGTCTGGCCCTCCACGAAGGTAAAGATGGGGTACTTCTCTTCGGGCGACGATAGGGCCTGGGGTGGGAATATGAAAGTGTTGAATTGGTCACTTATTAAAGTCACCCAGAATAAGATAAGCGCTTTATGTAAGTGATGTATACAGTAACAGCGCAACTGATGTATACAGTTAGTGTAATCAGTCAAACGTTTGGACACACCTACTCATTCCATGGTTTTTCTTTATTTTTACTATTTTCTACATTGCCCAAGCAAGTGTCTTCTTCTTATTGGTGTCCTTTAGTAGTGGTTTCTTTGCAGCAATTCCCCCATGAAGGCCTGATTGACGCAGACAAGAGATGCGTCTGTTACTTGAACTCTGTGAAGCATTTATTTGGGCTGCAATCTGAGGCTGGTAACTCTAATGAACTTATCCTCTAATGAACTTATCCTCTGTAACTCTGGGTCTTCCTTTCCTGTGGCGGTCCTCATGAGAGCCAGTTTCATCATAGCGCTTGATGGTTTTTGCAACTGCACTTGAAGAAACTGTCAAAGTTCTTGACATTTTCCAGATTGACTGACCTTCATGTCTTAAAGTAATGGACTGTTGTTTCTCTTTGCTTATTTGAGCTGTTCTTGACATAATATGGACTTGGTCTTTCACCAAATAGGGCTTTCTTCTGTATATCACCCATACCTCGTCACAATGCAACTGATTGGCTCAAATGCATTAAGAAGGAAAGAGGCACACCTGTTAATTGAAATGCATTCCAGGTAACTACCTCATGAAGCTGGTTGAGAGAATGCCAAGAGTGTGCAAAGCTGTCATCAAGACAAAGGGTGGCTACTTTGAAGAATCTGAAATATATTTTGATTTGTTTAACACTTTTATGGTTGCTAAATGATTCCATGTGTTATTTCATAGTTGATGTCTTCACTATTATTCTACAATGTAGAAAATAGTCAAAATAAAGAAAAAACTTTTGAATGGTACTGTATAAGTGATGTATACAGTAACAGTAACTGATGTATCACTGATGCGTATAAGTGACGAATAAGCCATCTAAGTTGCGTCGCTTCAACTCATGCATCTATAAATCATATCAGCATCAAAGAGATCTATAAATGATGTCAAGATCTATAAATTACCTATATGTGATGCATAACTAATGTATAGATTATGCATAAGTGATGAATGTATACATGAGTAAGAAGAGACTTGAAATGAGGTCAAAGGCTGAACTCACCACACAGACGGCGGAACACAGAGACTCAAAGTCCTTCTTGTTCTTGGCGTAGAAGCCTATAGTACAGCTGGGGTCCATGCGGCTGAAGGGCATCTTCCTGGGTGAGCTACAGTGGAACGACTGGGGAGGTGGGGAGGAGAGAGAGGGAGGGAGGGGGGAGCGAGAAAGGAAGAGCATTACAGACAAGGTACACGTCTGAATCTGAAATGACCTACTTTGATCCAGTCATAACATGCTTATCTGGGTCATAGCGCAGACAGACAACGTCCAAAGACAGACAGAGCGGCAAAGAGAGAAGAGTGATATCAAGTCCAACCAACCTCCAGTGGGAAGTTGTCTTGAGTGACATCCACCACGGCCTGACAGTAGTGAGGGTCCAGATACAGCAGCTGCTCGTCTGATTGGACAGGAAATAGGAAGAAGGCGAGGTTAGGTTAAATGACAGCCCACTGTCCAATCAGAAGCAACTGAACCAGGAAGTAGAGTGCAATTCTTACCTTGGCAGCCGATAAAGAACAGCGAATGCTTGGGTTTGCCGCCGATGATTCCGATACAGCATTCTAACCTGAGAATGTTCTTAAATTAAGACAAATAAATCCATATTCATGTTAGAGCGACATCAACCATGGAGAAATAACAAGCTTTGTGACTAAGGTTAGGTTATGAAAGTGTGTGCACACCCTGACACACTCGATGTAGGAGGGGTTGAGAGAGTCTCCTCCTAGTCGGACTGGAACCAGTATGATGACAGACTTCCAGCCTGGACCACTGGGCTCAGGATCTGATTTACTCTGGTTCAACGACTGGTCACACAGATGCACCACGTCCTTTTTGTACACTGAAAGAAACACACGATGACACCATGGGCCTAAGTTTCACTAGAGACATGTCCCCCCCTACATTCTGACATTTTATTTTTGCTCTCCCCATTTTCTAATTTAATTGTGATACAGAAATGAGACACACAGTTCAGCTACATTCAGAAGACCAATGACAAAAACATCACTTATGACGAGAACATTTGAGATGGACCAAGCATACAATATCTGGTGAATTCGACCAATGACAACACTAACCAACAACACTAACCAACCACCCAGTAATGAGTAGCCAGTAGGAAAGGTACAGTGTAAAGTCAAACTCACCGGTACAGTCCTGCGCGACATATACAGCCAGGTTGTGAACCTCAGAAGTCTTGGCAACTGCTTTTCTGGAAAACAAACATCTGGCTCATGTTTAATGTCACAACATACTGATGCTACTGGGCATGAAGTAAATATCAGGGTTTGGTTCAATTCAGAAAGTAAACCAAATGCTGATTCTAATTCCAAATGTTCCTCATTGAACAGCATTGAAAATAATTGGAATTTCAGTTTACTTCCTGAATTGAGTGGAATTGTAATGTAATTGACTCCAACCCTGGTAAACGTCAACATGAGAGTCAGGCATACCACCGAGCCTTCTTCAAAAATATAATAGCAACCAAAACATCTACACAATAAAAGTGCATATGTAAACATGTCTGCTGGAGATCATTGTGATGCACTATGGCATTACAGACATCTATCAAAAATCTAAGTAGAGAAATCAAATGCATGCTGATGCCATCACTGACTTGAATGAGGTATGTTCTATAGATTCTACTTCTAAGGCTGATGTGCTGACAGCATCATTATCTTGACCACACCCCATGGAGGGCTCCTCACCGTAGTATGTGTGCCACCACTGAGGGGCCGTACCAGTCCCCCGCCTTCTTCCCTGAGCTCTTCCCCAATTCTACCAGCTGGTGCACACCAAACGGGGCCGGGGGCTCGTCCCCAAACCAGGCCACAACCCTCCGGTGGAGGGGTTCAGCCTGCCTGTCCCTGCCCGACTCAGGCCTCTTCTTCTGGGTATGGTTGAGAGCCGTGCCCCCTGTCCTGGAGGTCTTCTGGGGCGTGGTGGGGGTCCGCGAGGAGGAGGAGGAGTAGCCAAAGGAGGGGATGGGTACGCCCCCAGCGCGGGACGGGGAGCGGGGTCTCAGAGCCTCAAAGTCCACGTCGGTGAACTGCTGGGCGTCTGGCCACGACCAGTCTAGACAACACAATACGGACAGTTAGTAGTGATCAATGGGGCGGTGGAAGAAGGAGACAGAGAGAGAGAGACAGACAGGGGCCCCATCCCAAATGGACCCCTATGCCCTATGCACTCGTGGAGATCTGAGAGGATCTAACAGGTGTATGCAATATGCTAATAGCTCCACCCTGCTAGGTGGAAGTTTCACCGATCATATTGCTAATACCAAAAATCCTCTCAGACCTCCACAATTGAATGTGCATAGGGTGTAGGGCTCCATTTGGGATTGTGGCAGAGTAGGTGTAGTTGTCTCAGAGTTAGGAAGAGGACCCATCTTTGTATCTCTACCCATTTTAGAGCCCTCTTTCTAACTATGAGTTGTCTCACCTCGTGGCAGCAGATGTACCAGTAGGCCCTGGGCCAGCAGCATCTGTCCGCTCCGCAGCATGCAGCCCCAGCCACAGTCTGTAGTCAAGGTGGAGCCCTCCAGCTGGGGGAACTCCTACGGTAGGTCAGCCACAGCCGAGACACGAACGCCCGCCTGAACCGCTCCACCTCATCTGGAAGGGGAGAGAGATACCCAGTGAGCAGAACTGGTTAAAATACATATTTCCAACTAGTTTTTCTCATTGGGTATGGAGCAGAGAGCGTCATCTATTTTACCAGGAAGTCTTTTGAAGTTGGAGTGGGGTTGTTGGAGGTTAGCTACCTTCACTATTGAGCAGATAGGAGTGGCCCATTACAGTCACCGGAGAGCTCTTGTTGAATGTGGTCTTCGACTTGACCGACCAGCCTAAAGAGAGAAAAGAAACAGAACGGACCTTTTTAGAGGGGATTCTTTATGCCTTGATGACTGGGTGAGGAAGGGGGAAGTTGACTTCAGGAGGTCTATTACACATAGCTTTGTATGAGACTTCTGTTAATAAAAATAATAAAAAAGACCTAACAAAGATTATTCACACATAGAAAGTACAAAGACTATAAAATCCCCCTTGTTGCTATTTCTTAAGAAAATACAAAAAGCCCTTGTTAAAACTGACTGTTTGGAAAAACTGGAACTTGTTTGTTGCTAGTTAAACAGCTATATAGAACTATCCGCCTTATGGAAAAAAGTTCAAATGAACCCACTGACAGACCGTATTTGACATTATTCCATGCCGACATCAGTTTAGTCTTGAGTTTGTCAACCTCGTCTGGCTCTCCCACGGTGGTGGTCTCCCTGGTTCCACCCCCACCGACATCAGTACCCTGCCGGTTCCCAAAGCTACTTCCACCGCCAGGGTCCACCAGCTGGGGCTGCTGGGGCCTCTTGGTCTCCTCTCTCTGGAGGGTGTCATCCTGACCCCCACTCCTACTCCCCCCACATACTGAACTGCACTGGGAGACACTGAGTTCATGGCTCAGGCTTACAGCTGGGCTCTGTAGATCCTCATAGCAATGGAGACCTGACGGAAGAGAGGGATGAGAGAGAGGGGTGGGGATGAGAGATAGAA
The DNA here is from genome assembly GCA_030435695.1 of Brachymystax lenok tsinlingensis. Classification (NCBI taxonomy): domain Eukaryota; kingdom Metazoa; phylum Chordata; class Actinopteri; order Salmoniformes; family Salmonidae; genus Brachymystax; species Brachymystax lenok. Next base: position 14,867,765 of record CM059812.1, read on the forward strand.
AATCAATGTTTACGACAGTGCATGCATGTGTAATTTGATTAGCTATGGAGTAAGGGCTATATGTGTTGCTCTCCTTTTGTCTGTCCAGCACTAAGATGATGTTTAAACATTAACATTGAAAGACAGAGAGGTTGAGCTAGTTGTGCATCTAAATAATGACAGATGTGAGGATGATTTTCTCTCATTTCATGCAGATTCACAAGAAAGTGGATCTGAAAGTGGCAGGGCTTAAAAAGTTTTGATGACTTTGCTATTATTATGCAGACCCGAGCAGCTGTCGCAGTGGTTAGGCTAGTGAATGCTATTGGGAAAAACAATATTAGTCACAGTCAGTTTCAAAGCAAACCACTTCTCCGTCCTTCCCCTGAGTGAAACTGCACTGAACAAAATGAAATGCAAAATGCTACAATTTCTAAGATTTTACTGAGTTACAGTTCACAGAAGGAAATCCTTCAATTTAAATAAATTCATTAGGCCCTTTCACATGACTGGGAATACAGATATTCCGGGCTGGCTTAGTTACACATGGTCTGCGGTGGTAAGGTTGGTTGGATGTACTGCCAAATTCTCTAAAACGATGTTGGAGGCAGCTTATGGTAGAGAAATGAACATTCAATTATTTGGCAACAGCTCTGGTGGACATTCCTGCAGTCAGCATGCCAATTGCACACTCCCTCAAAACTTGAGACATCTGTGGCATTGTGTTGTGTGACAAATCTGCACATTTTAGAGTGGCCTTTTATGGTCCCCAGCACAAGGTGCACCTGTGTAAAGACCATGCCATTTAATCAGCTTCTTGATATGCCACATCTGTCGGGTGGATGGATTATCTTGGGAAAGGAGAAATGGTCACTAACAGGGATGTAAACAATTTGAGAGAAATAAGCTTTTTGTGCATATGGAAAATGTCTGGAATATTTGATTTCATCTCATGAAACATTACATGTTGCTTTTTATATTTTTGTTCAGTATAGTTGAAAGAAGCTGTGGGTATCACTTAGTTTAGAGTCATCACAGGATGATGTGCCTGAGTGACAAGAGAACAGAGGTTACACAGTAACAGACACGGTAACCCTGGAATGTAGAACAAGTGACTTCACTTCCTACTCTGTACTGAAACTGGAAATAGTGTATTTAACCGAATGGATGAGGAATTGCTGTCCTTTCTGGGAAAACACGATATAATAGCCATCATGTGATTGGTGTGTGACAACAAAACAGCTGGGGGTGACCGTGAGAAACCTTGGTAGCGGATGGTCAAAAGATGTCGCTAACTAAACTAGCTATTTCTACACTGTAGCCTACCTGTGATCTACCTATTAGCTATGATAACCATCCTGTTATTTAAGAAGTAACCAAGCTGTCACGTTTCTTAATATCACTAGCTCTAACATGACAGCTAGCTACACTTTTAAGGCGCTACAGGCTGGCTTAATTAGATGATATTGGCTTAACTACTAATTTACCTAGCTAGTTAGCCTGCAAGTTACCAGCTAAACCTCATCCAACACAACATCGCCGATATCATAACCTTACCACTTTGTGAAGAGTGTCATGGACGTGAGAGGTCTTTACGCAAGTAAAATCTGAAAATTGCTCGATAGGACGGCGACGGCTCGGAAGTGCAGGGTTGGGACCACGTAGTACGTAGCTTTGCTGTGGTAAATCAATACTGCTAGTTAGCTACCAAGCTACAGTAGCTAGCTAGCTGTCAACGCATCTGGCTAGCTACGTTAGCAACTTTGTAGAAAACAAAATAACGCGTTAATGTCTCGCCTTTCTTGACGAATCCAGGACAGCCACAGCCAATGTCAGCGATTCAAAAGGAATTATTCTACATCCAACGAGTAAACTCAGTCGAATTATAGCTCACCCAACGATTTACTTCGCATGCTAGCTAGTTAGCTTGCAGGATCCTCGGTTTGACAACATACAATAAGGAGGGCTCTAGATACATCCTGACAGGCTGTACTAACAACATGATTGGTCAACCTACTGATACGAGCAAATATATTGATTTAAATCCTAACAATAAATCATAGCGCGCGTTTTTTTGGCTAATATTTTACACATTGACGTTGTTCATATTCTGTAAATAAGCTGGGGTGTATAGGCCTAGTGTAACTGTGTGAATGAAATGAGATCATGCATTTATTATGATTAACCTGTACTGCTTATCCTTGGCGTTCTCTCCTGAGCATGTCATGTGACTAATCGTGCAAACTACCAAAAGCCTGTTATCTAAATATCGTTTAGTCATAATTGTAGAACTCTGGGGTGATCTTGTTTTACAGTCGTGGCCAAAAGTTTTGAGAATGACACAAATATTAATTTCCACAGAGTTTGCTGCTTCAGTGTCTTTAGATATTTTTGCCAGATGTTACTATACTGATTTATAATTACAAGCATTTTATAAGTGTCAAAGGCTTTTATTGACAATTACATGAAGTTGATGCAAAGAGTCAATATTTGCAGTGTTGACCCTTCTTTTTCAAGACCTCAGCAATCCACCCTGGTATGCTGTCAATTAACTTCTGGGCCACATCCTGAATGATGGCAGCCCATTCTTGCATAATCAATGCTTGGAGTTTGTCAGAATTTGTGGGGTTTTGTTTGTCCACCCGCCTCTTGAGGATTGACCACAAGTTCTCAATGGGATTAAGGTCTGGGGAGTTTCCTGGCCATGGACCCAAAATATCGATGTTTTGTTCCCCGAGCCACTTAGTTATCACTTTTGCCTTATGGCAAGGTGCTCCATCATGCTGGAAAAGGCATTGTTCGTCACCAAACTGTTCCTGGATGGTTGGGAGAAGTTGCTCTCGGAGGATGTGTTGGTACCATTCTTTATTCATGGCTGTGTTCTTAGGCAAAATTGTGAGTGTGCCCACTCCCTTGGCTGAGAAGCAACCTCACACATAAATGGTCTCAGGATGCTTTACTAATGGCATGACACAGGACTGATGGTAGCACTCACCTTGTCTTCTCTGGACAAGCTTTTTTTCCGTATGCCCCAAACAATTGGAAAGGGGATTCATCAGAGAAAATGACTTTACCCCAGTCCTCAGCTGTCCAATCCCTGTACCTTTTGCAGAATATCAGTCTGTCCCTGATGTTTTTCCTGGAGAGAAGTGGCTTCTTTTTGTCAATATTTTTTAATACACAAAACAGATAATCCTCCAAAAGTCTTCGCCTCACTGTGCGTGCAGATGCACTCACACCTGCCTGCTGCCATTCCTGAGCAAGCTCTGTACTGGTGGTGCCCCAATCCCGCAGCTGAATCAACTTTAGGAGACGGTCCTGGCGCTTGCTGGACTTTCTTGGGCGCACTGAAGCCTTCTTCACAACAATTGAACCGCTCTCCTTGAAGTTCTTGATGATCCGATAAATGGTTGATTTAGGTGCAATCTTACTGGCAGCAATATCCTTGCCTGTGAAGCCCTTTTTTCGCAAAGCAATGATGACGGCACTCTGTTGCAACTGGGAACTTTTTGATATTGAAGAACATTGTGCCATAGCATGACAGCAGAGCTACATGTATAAGACTGGACCCCTCTAGCTCAGCACCAGTGTTCGATACAGACAGACCAACACATCAGTGACACATAGACAGACATACTGTAGGTATAGAAATATATAAGATAGATATATTGAGACATAGAAATATATAACAGATATAGTGATACATATTGTAGATACTATAGATAAAGATAGACCCACAGTAGATAGATATACATCTGCATTGCTTGCTGTTTGGGGTTTTAGGCTGGGTTTCTGTATAGCACTTTGTGACATCGGCTGATGTAAAAAGGGCTTTATAAATACATTTGATTGATTGATATACTGGTGCATAGATATAGTGATACCTAGACACTGAAGCCATGTTCGCTCTATGTGCCACGCCTCTCCTCTACCTCCTGTCTTTTAGTCAATCAACATGCTGCTGCTCTAGGCTGTGAGGACCTTAAACCCATGGATCCACCCCAACTAGACAAGCAGCTCTTGGGAAGGTGGGCCCTCGTCACAGGCAGCCTGAGCCACCCTTTATCCCTGGAGGCTCTCGACCAGAGGAGGTGATGGATGAGTACAGGCGACAGGTGGAGTGTTTGTGGCTGCCTCTGCCAGTGGTGATGGAGCCTGGGAATGCCCTCTGTGAATATTCTGTCTTTTGTCTAATCTGGAGAGATAAAAGATCGATCAGTGTGATCAGAGAGAGTACCGATGATCAGAGAGTGGGGGCAGTGAGACAAATGTAGACACTTTTTCTGTCATCTGTTTTGTAATACAACAATTCTGTGTTTACTTTTTCTTGATGTACTGTTGAATTTGTAATAAAAATGTATGATTTATCATATAAAAATATATATATTAAGGCATAGCACGCGTTTCATTGGATAATATTTTACACTGACGTTATGTAAAGCATCTGACGTCCATGGGTGTTGGCTACAGATACCTGTGAAATTGTGAATAAAATTAGTTCATGCATTTTATTATGATTAACCACTATTGCTTGTCCTTTCGTGCAAACTACCAAAGATCTCTGTTGTCTAGTTTCCTACATTTAGCCTAGTTGATCTGCGTATACAGTGGGGCAAAAAAGTATTTAGTCAGCCACCAATTGTGCAAGTTCTCTCACTTAAAAAGATGAGAGAGGCCTGTAATTTTCATCATAGGTACACTTCAACTATGACAGACAAAATGAGGAAAGAAAATCCAGACAATCACATTGTAGGATTTTTAATGAATTTATTTGCAAATTATGGTGGAAAATAAGTATTTGGTCACATAAAAACAAGCAAGATTTCTGGCTCTCACAGACCTGTAACTTCTTCTTTAAGAGGCTCCTCTGTCCTCCACTCGTTACCTGTATTAATGGCACCTGTTTGAACTTGTTATCAGTATAAAAGACACCTGTCCACAACCTCAAACAGTCACACTCCAAACTCCACTATGGCCAAGACCAAAGAGCTGTCAAAGGACACCAGAAACAAAATTGTAGACCTGCACCAGGTTGGGAAGACTGAATCTGCAATAGGTAAGCAGCTTGGTTTGAAGAAATCAACTGTGGGAGCAATTATTAGGAAATGGAAGACATACAAGACCACTGATAATCTTCCTCGATCTGGGACTCCACGCAAGATCTCACCCGTGGGGTCAAAATGATCACAAGAACGGGGATGCAAAAATCCCAGAACCACACGGGGGGACCTAGTGAATGACCTGCAGAGAGCTGGGACCAAAGTAACAAAGCCTACCATCAGTAACACACTACGCCGCCAGGGACTCAAATCCTGCAGTGCCAGACGTGTCCCCCTGCTTAAGCCAGTACATGTTCAGGCCCGTCTGAAGTTTGCTAGAGAGCATTTGGATGATCCAGATGAGGATTGGGAAAATGGTCAGATGAAACCAAAATAGAACTTTTTGGTAAAAACTCAACTCGTCGTGTTTGGAGGACAAAGAATGCTGAGTTGCATCCAAAGAACACCATACCTACTGTGAAGCATGGGGGTGGAAACATCATGCTTTCGGGCAACGAAGGAGTGGCTTCGTAAGAAGCATTTCAAGGTCCTGGAGTGGCCTAGCCAGTCTCCAGATCTCAACCCCATAGAAAATCTTTGGAGGGAGTTGAAAGTCCGTGTTGCCCAGCGACAGCCCCAAAACATCACTGCTCTAGAGGAGATCTGCATGGAGGAATGGGCCAAAATACCAGCAACAGTGTGTGAAAACCTTGTGAAGACTTACAGAAAACGTTTGACCTCTGTCATTACCAACAAAGGGTATATAACAAAGTATTGAGATAAACTTTTGTTATTGACCAAATACTTATTTTCCACCATAATTTGCAAATAAATTCATTAAAAATCCTACAATGTGATTTTCTGGATTTCTTTTTCTCATTTCGTCTGTCATAGTTGAAGTGTACCTATGATGAAAATTACAGGCCTCTCTCATCTTTTTAAGTTGGAGAACTTGCACAATTGGTGGCTGACTAAATACTTTTTTGCCCCACTGTGTATATATATGCAGATCATATATATATGATGGACATAATGTAGTTATGAATGCACATTAAGTTACACTAGACTTAAGTAATTTTAATAAATTCACACAAGGTGTTTTGTGGAAATCAAAGGTTGTTGAATGTAAAAATGTTTATGTATCCTTTGCTGTTGAACATTGGCCATCTGGAGTCAGGTTGTGCAGATCATAGGCTGACGTTATGAGCTCCACGCCTCTATTTCTTATCGGCATGCACAAGAAAATTACAGTGGCAGAAGTTCAAGTTTGGAAAAATTCTCTGAATTGTATTACACATTCTTCCCTTCACATGTCTAGTATTAGACTGTTGTACTTGTCTTTCTGGCACTAACACTCCCAATTCTCCAATCTTACTAGCACTGATTTAGCTGATATCTGGTTTATTGAGGAAATACCCGAACGACTGTAATATGTGATTGCTGTATCTACCTTAGTTGACTATACTGACTGTAAGTAACTCTGGATAAGAGCATCTGCTAGCTAAAGGACCAACATGTACAATGTAAATAAGAAACACCAAAATGACAAACAACAAGAGAAAGGTAGAATGTCATCATACTTGCCCTTTATCTACATAACATTTTCAAATGAGGTGAATGAGATATATTAATCATTGGTGGCCATTGTGAATAAATATAATTGTATATTTGTTTAAGTACAGTTCATATTTTATTTTCTCCCAGATAATACATAACTGTAGCAATACAGACCAAAACAAACACTTATAAATGAAGAAAACGCTTGAAAATATAAAGTGCATTTCAAACAATTCATCATAATCATGATTAGGATGTGCATTTTTGCCATCGTTAACATATAAAACAGATCTCTATATACCACGGAATTCCTCCATGCAAAGTTTTGAGTCAAATATGCCTGCAAAAAAACTCACATACAAATAAACAAGAGTTTATTACTCAAAATGTGTATGTATTTTCTCTTCACAGACCAGTTTTAACTAACTTATCTACTCCTGATGTTTCAATGATTATAATACGATAAAGACCACCTTAGTGATCAGGTTGATAACATGGGAAATATGACTATTTGATATCTGGTTCCCTTTATATTTGAAGGTAGAACTAACAGTCACAGAATAACGCTAAAGAGCTACCCATCTCTGAACAGTTAGAGAATAACAAGAAGTGGAATGATTCATATAACAGTAAGAATATATTGTAAACTACTGCAAACATTCCAGTTATCTACCAAAACAAGAGACAACTGTATATTCAGTAGGGGCCAAATTCAGACTTGCGATAAGTAGTTAAAATGGATTTAAGTCAATAAAACCTGGATTTAAGTCCACATTTCTTGACTTAAGTCCAAGTTAAGTGTTCTTATCTCAAGTCTGAATAGGCCACGGCCCTAGGCTTCTTCATTATAACAGCATCCCTAAAATATATCTTGCTATATTAAGTACCTTGACCTGTCATTACAACAATATGTACCTCTCAGATATGGTTATAATAAACTCCATAATAATATAAAATGAGATATTTATTTTGAATAAACTATGTTAAATTACATGGCATTATGATTATGATATGGAACAATGTTTTATATATATACAGAACCTGTGAAAGGTTTGGACACACCTACTCATTCCAGGGTTTTTCTTTATTTGTACTATTTTCTACATTGTAGAATAATAGTGGAGACATCAACACTATGAAATAACACATATGGAATCATGTAGTAACCAAAAAAGTGTTCAACAAATCAAAATATATTTTATATTTGAGATTATTCAAAGTAGCCACACTTTGCCGTGATGACAGCGTTGCACACGCTCGGCATTCTCTCAACCAGCTTCACCTGGAATGCTTTTCCAACAGTCTTGAAGGAGTTCCCACATATGCTGAGCACTTGTTGGCTGCTTTTCCTTCACTCTGCGGTCCAACTCATCCCAAACCATCTTAATTGGGTTGAGGTCGGGTGATTGTGGAAGCCAGGTCATCTGATGCAGCACTCCATCACTCTCCTTCTTGGTCAAATAGCCTGGAGGTGTGTTGGGTTATTGTCCTGTTGAAAAACAAATGATAATCCCACAAAGCGCAAACCAGATGGGAAGGCGTATCGCTGCAGAATGCTGTGGTAGCCATGCTGGTTAAGTGTGCCTTGAATTCTAAATAAATCACTGACAGTGTCACCAGCAAAGCACCCCCACAACATCACACCTCCTCTTCAATGCTTCACAGTAGGAACCACACATGTGGAGATCATCTGTTCACCTACTCTGCGTCTCACAAAGACACGGCGGTTGGAACCAAAAATCTCAAATTTGGACTCATCAGACCAAAGGACATATTTCTACCGGTCTAATGTTCACTGCTCGTGTTTCTTGGCCCAAGCAAGTCTCTTCTTCTTATTGGTGTCCTTTAGTAGTGGTTTCTTTGCAGATATCCGACCATGAACTACTAACAGTAGTTAATAGGCAGTCATTGTAAATAAGAATTTGTTCTTAACTGACTTGCCAAGTTAAATAAAGGTTGAATATTTTTTTTATTTTTTTTTTATAAATGAAAGCCTGATTCACGCAGTCTCCTCTGAACAATTGATGTTGAGATGCGTCTGTTACTTGAACTCTGTGAAGCATTTATTTGGGCTGAAATTTCTGAGGCTGGTAACTCTAATGAACTTATCCTGTGCAGCAGAGGTAACTCTGGGTCTTCCTTTCCTGTGGCGTTCCTCATGAGAACCAGTTCATCATAGCGCTTGATGGTTTTTTGCGACTGAACTTGAAGAAACTGTTAAAGTTCTTGACATTTTTCAGATTGACTGACCTTCATTTCTTAAAGTAATGATGGACTGTCATTTCTCTTTGCTTATTTGAGCTGTTCTTGCCATAATATGTAAATGGTATTTTACCAAATAGGGCTATCTTTTGTATACCACCCCTACCTTGTCACAACACAACTGATTGGCTCAAGTGCATTAAGGAAAGAAATTCCACAAATTAACTTTTAACAAGGCGCACTGTCATCTGTCAGAGTGCAAAGCTGTCATCACGGCAAAGGGCGGTTACTTAGAAGAATCTCAAATATAAAATATATTTTGATTTGTTTAACACTTTTTTGGTTACTACATGATTCCATAAGTGTTATTTCATCATTTTGATGTCTTCACTATTATTCTACAATGTAGAAAATAGTAAAACAATAAAAGAAAAACCCTGGAATGAGTAGGTGTGTCCGAACTTTTGACTGGTACTGTAGATACACAGACCATAAGGGGGCGGTATGGTCCAAGTTATAGGCTACAGTCAGAAAGTAATGTAATACATAAAAGCTTGCATATCGTCACAAAATGTTCTACCAGACTAATTCCAACATCTGATATTCTTCACCTGCTAAACAAAGATTTGCCAATCATTCGCATAAAGATTATGGGTGTTACATGTTTGATAGAGAAGATAAATGAGAGAGAGCGAGCATCATAATTTCAACATTGAAATAATGCACAGTGTATTATCTTAACACACATCCAGTTGTACTGCTCAACTTACAGTGAATCCTACTGTGGTGAATGAAACATGGATAGCCATATTATTTCGCAGACTAGCCTGGTCCCAGATCTGTTTGGGATTTTGCCTACTCCATTGCCATTGTTTGGCATGACAATTCCATACAGAGTTGGCAAGAAACAGACTGGCACCCAGGCTAAAAACAGACAGTTAAAATCTCAGATACCTGACACCAGAATTAGGAAGGAATCCAATATGAAAATAAGGTTAATAGAAAAACAGATGGATAAAAGACAACAGCATGTCACGATCGGTTGAAGGAGTGGACCAAGGTAAAGCGGACATGTTGTTCCACATTCTTTATTATAAATGTGAAACATCAAACACAACAAAATGATGACCGACTCAGACACTAAGTGCAGCACACATACACTAACTGAAAACAATAACCCACAAGGCAGGGAAGGGAACAAACTTAAATAGGATTCCCAATTAGAGGCAACGACTAACAGCTGCCTCTAATTGGGAACCAACACAAAACTCAACATAGAAACACACCACATAGAACAAAAAAAAACCCTGGTCACGTCCTGACCAAAACACCATAGATAACCCAGAGGGCTATCTATGGCCAGGATGTGACACAGCAACAGCAAGCGAACATTTGACATCAAAGAATTAAAAACCTTATACATCCTTAAAGCCCTTAATATGCATTTTACATCTATTAAATATGCTACATCCATTTTCACCTGCTTTTTCTTCTTCACCTTTTTGGTTCAAAACAAAACATGATGAGTGACAATTAGAACATACGAATAGTAGAGCCATTGAATAAATACTTCAGTATAACAATAAGTATTTTTCAAGTCTTTACAGATATTTACAGTAATGTCCTTACTGTAGCTGTGCAGTCAGGATCAAGTAACATATAATTGTTTGTATTTATTATAAGTTTGGATTCTGTCCATTTCTATATAGTTTCTGGCTTACTGAACCCATCCCTGAACTGACACACACACATTGGGGCACGCACACACTCACACGGCCCAAATCATCCACCACAGGGGTATGGGATTTAAATCCATGAATATCAACTCCGCTTACACAAGTGTGTGTGTGTGTGTGTGTGTGTGTGTGTGTGTGTGTGTGTGTGTGTGGGCTGCAGTAGTAGTCCTGTTCTGTAGAGATAAGCGCTCTGAGCTTCAGAACTGTCAGAGCTTTACTCTTCTTTACCAAGGCACCAAATGCACCCTACTCCCTATATAGTGCACTACCACAGGGGCTCTGATCAAATGTAGTGCACTTTATAAGGAATAGGATGCCATTTCGGACGCAATCCATGACACACAAATGTGCCACAGCCTTCAAGATTCACCCAGAACTAACTCAAGGTTGTTTCATTTCATCCTTCACTTACAGACATTCACTGACAACATGCTATGCTTATATGGCTATGCTAATCAACTGAGGACTTCAGTGGGTGTAGTGCTGGACCATTATTCTTTGTCATGGGCCTTACAGTAGTAACAGAAAATGACAGTAGTCACTGGTCCTGTGTGGCTCGGTCACGGGCTGTGGGTTTGATTCCCACTAGAGTTACATATACGAAAAATGTATCCACGCATGACTAAATCACTTTGGATAAAAGTGTCTTTCTAAAGATAAAACCTAGTGGCCCCGTGATTGTCTTTTACAGTAGTCATTTTGTCATTTACTTTCCAAAGACAAATCTACAGTGGCCGATTGGATTTTGTGTTTTGCTGTTGCTGCTGTCAAGGATGTAATGATTTGATTGTGCCTCAGCATACCCTCTGCTTGTGATTACGTTTATTTTAGTGAATTACAGAAACAGAAGTGATTGGTCGTTCAGTCGAGATAGAAAAACCGAGTAAGTAACTGGATTTGGTGTTTCACAGTATTCAGCATGTTTTGATCAGTAAAGCACTTTTCACTCCTTTTTTTTCTAGAAACACACAAACTGTACCACATGACATGCATTCATTTCACATACATACATACAGATCTGTTATAGATATCTAATAGTTCATAAAGTGGAGCGTTGTCTTCATACTATACTAACTGTATAATAGAAAATGGCCGTAACGCACCTTTACAATAGTTCTGCTCACTCATGGTAACAGATCAGTCAATACCATGTCGATATTCTCTCCTAGAACTGGAATGTTCCCTTAAGTGCTTGACATTGTGGAATTGTTCTAGAACTCTGAAAAGGCATCTAATTTCTCAATGCCCTCCTCTCTAAACTCCCTTCAGATAGAAGGGTTACAATTTGGGGGGGTTGCTACCTGTGTTTGCCTTATCAGGCTGAGGAACAGAGTTAGCTGGACTTTGGGCCACTGTGGTGCCACTGCCAACCATCCGAACTCCGAGTCCGGACGAAGCCTCAGACTTTCCTGCTGAGACAAATGGCTTCTCCTCACCCGGCTTGGGAATGTCTTTCAGCTCTTTCCCCTTGGGCCCCTCCTGGGACTGGGACGCCATTGACCCCTTTATAGGCCCCAGGACCAATTTAGCGGCACTGGTCAGCTGGGTGACGAAGCTGGTCTTGTCACCGGGGGGAAACAGGCTTGGACCTGCCCGGACAGAAGGAGGGTGCGCAGAGCGTGGGGGTGACGCCTGTGGGGGAGGGGGAGGGGGATGGAGAGTGTTCTTCCACTACCTCCAGCCGACATTTATCCTCCCAGTCCAGGGTCCCTCGGTAGCAGTTGACGGGCCCCAGGCCTTGCCTCACCTTGCCCAGGGAGAGGGGTTGTCCGTGGGGTGGGACAGCTGGAGCCAGGGCCCTGGCTGGAGGTTTGGGGCTTTTTGGGGCTTCTCAACCCCAGTTCTGAAGTTCTTGGAGAGCCATTGTTCTCGGCTCCATTCTTTCTCAGGCTCTCTCCTACTATTCCTGATGGTTTACTACTAGCCTTGAACATACCTGTAGACCCTGACGTTATTGATGATCCACCCATACCCATGCCTCTGTCTGGACTAGTGCCTCTCCCTAGAGCGCCCACACAGGGCACGCTGGGCCTGGGAGGAGGACACACCTTGTTGTCTCCATTAAGCTTTGGTACCATTCTGTCCTCGCCATGCTTCTCCTGGGAGTCTTGACTGAGAGGGCTTGTACTCACGGCCGTTCGGAGGCTCTGTTGCTTGATAGATATGTTTGTCTGACGCTGGCTCTTCTCTTCTCCTTCTGGATGGCCCCTAAAGACACCTGGTGACCCAGTGGGAGTAATGGGGCTTGTAGTTTTGATGGACTCCAGATTTGGCGATTGGCTGGATTGGGCTCTGTAAGTGGGGCTACTCTGAGGGCTAAAGGTATGCTCACTGGTTGAGGGTTTTCTAGCTATTGATTGGTGATTATCTGTTGTCGCTCCTCCTCCTCGGTTAGGTGACCTCTCTGGGACGGTTGTTGACCTGTTGCTATAAGCCATAATGATCTCTCCCACCCTCTCCCTCGATCTTTCTCTTTCCCTCTCTCTCTTCCTCTCTCTCTCCCTTTCCCTCTCCCTACCAGCCAGCAGTGTATCCCTACTGAGCGGTGACTCCTGCCTCCCTAACTTCCTCATCGGTTTGAGCACCCCCGTCTCGGGTGTCGTGGTAGTTGCCCCTGTAGATGAACCCTGGGAGCCTGGGGCGGAGGGCAGCAGTAGTGGGGGGTTCGGAGGTGGTAGATTCTCCCCCTCCGTCTCCAACAAACTCTGGAGGCCCAGCTCGCAACAGTGGAACTGGTCCTTGCGGTACAAGTCAGAGTGCTGGACCTAAGATAGGATAAACTTTTATTTAGGGGGAAATTTTCTTAGACACATAGTGATGCTGTATACAGTAGGTCTACTGAAAAGGGCTCAAGTTATTTTAATTCCCAATGTGTTGTTTTTAACTGTATTTAAATGTTTTACCCCTGTATACCTAAACTAATAAATGAGATGAAAATACTAAATCAACACTATACTGTACACACATTCACAATACACACATAGCACACGTTAAGCATGTGTCAACACCTCCAATACACATCTCAGACCGTCACATTCACAATACCTCCAGGCTGTGTTTCCTCAGAGGCCCTCCCACGCCACCACTTGACGACTGGGAATGAGACAGCGGCGAGGTGAGCTTCTCTGCTGACTGGACCCTCTTGAGGAGTGGGGAACGGGGCGGCTCGGCGGACTTGGGCCTGGGGCGGACCACGGGTGGTGATGAGTGGAGCTTTGCCCCGGCAGGGAAGGTCTGGGTGGTGTTGGAGCTACCGATGGTGTGGCCCGGGAGCGGGGAAGGGGAGGACTGGGTGGGGATGGTGTGTGGGCTAAGGGGGAGAGGGGGATGTTGCCGGCGGACTTGCAGCGGGCCGAGCGGTACTGGCGGTGGAGCTTGGGGGAGAGGCCGTGCAGGGAGCTGGGGCGCATGTGCTGGGAGGCGGCAGGGGAGTTGGGGGTGCTGGATGCAGGAGAGCTGCTCTGAGAGGACACACCTGGGAGAGAGGAAAGAGAAAGACGAGAGAGGTTACAGAGAAGACAGAGAGAAAAAAGAGAGGGGTAGAGAGAGAGACAAGAAGAGAGATAGATAGAAAAGAGAACGGTGAGAGAGGAAGAGGGAAAAACAGATTCTCCAGTTACACAGTAATAATCAGTTCAGCCACAACTGGGATTCCAATGTTTGATTCAGCTTGCCTGGTGCAATGGAACCAAAACTGGTTCCCAAACCCTGTCCATCTGACACTCATCTGACAATCAAATACTATTTGGAACCCTGTGGGGTATACTACAAAGCGGGATCAATGAGTTAGCCAGCTAACTTCCATAAACAACTAGAAATAGATATTGATTTTCTAGTTCATTAAGAAAGCTAAACTTAGATATGTGTTTTTATTGTTGAGTCAATTAAACCACGCACATTTCAAGCTTATCCTTCTAAAAAATAAAAAGTTATTTCAGAATAGTTAGGCAAGTTAGCTGGCTAACTCATTGATGCTGCTTTGTAGTATATCCCTCAGGTCAGTTACTCACCCAGGTAGCAGGACTCAGGTGTAGACCTGTATCCCTGCTGTGTAGGGGAGCGGGCTGACAGGTTGTGGGAGGGAGAACCTGGTAGACTGTCACTGGACGACAGAGAGCGGTTCAGAGAGGACAGGCTGCGGCTGGTGTGGAGCAGGTTAGACTGTTTTGTGATCTTCCTGAACAGGGAGCTATGCTTCTTACTGTAGGGAGGAGAGAGGGAGGAGGGGGAGAGAGGGATAGGGGATGGAGTAAGAGAGGGTAGTAGAGAATCTTTTTCAGAAAAACCCGTTTTGCAACGTATAATATGGAGAGATACTGAAACGTATAAGCAAACTGCTAAATAAATAAATGTAACTGTTCTTCTCCATGTTACAGCATACATGATAACACAGCTAATGTTAATGAGAGTGCCATACTACAGTACCTCTCTTGTCCCTCTTTGCCGATGGTCCTCTTATTGCGTCGGGCCATCTTGCACTTGTAGTTGGACTTGCGTGCCGGACCCACCTTGATGGAGGTGTTCTCAAACGGTGTTGTGGTCACTGTCACCTTGTTGCCACTCTGCAGGGGCACACAGAATGATGATCAGCCATGTCTATGTGGATGACTGGGGTTTGATCACAGGCTTTCTGCATGCTACAAGTCTAGGTTAGCCTGCTGAGCTAGCTCAGGGAGACAACGCTAGTATGCAGGCAAGTTACTCATCACATGAACGTGGTCACAGAACAACCTCCTTCACATCTACACAAATAACACCCTTAGTCATAGCTTAAGAGACCAACACAGTGCATGGACATTACGCAATCCTGCGAATATCAACAAAGTCTATTGTAGAACCCAGTCTCTTCTTCCATCATACCTTTAGAATGAGTTCCACCACTTCTGTGTGGACCAATCCGTGGACAGACTCCCCATTCACATGGGTGATGAGGTCACCAGCACACAGTCCTGCTTCCTGGCGGGCCTCCATCCTCCACGTGCTGCCATTGGACGAGGATACATTGTCAATCAATAAATAGGATAGTGTACACCTTTCAAGTTAATTAATTAATCCACCCCTCCCCCCTTCTCCTCCCCCTCTCCTCACCCAGATGATGTGATGGACACTGTAAACATCTGTATCACCCATGTAGACCCGTATCGCCCTGAGGGTAAATCCGTACTTCTTCCCTGAGCGGTGGATGGTGATGGGAGAGCGCAGCACGCTGACGGCGGGGGCCGGACAGTAGTCACGGCTGGGTGACGAGTCCCGGGAGGAGGGGTTGGAGGACAGGGAGCGGGGGGACATGGGGCTGGCCAAGGGGGAACTGTGACTGTGGCCGTACTGGTCTACTGTGGTGGGGAGGATGTTAGGGAGAGGAGTAATGGGAAAGGGGAAAGATGAAGGAATAGTGATTGTGGGTAAGAAAAAGAGTAAGAAAGGTTTCAGGCATAGAGATACACATATTACAGTGTACTATTTCATCATGTGGTTTGAAGCATGCTGTGTAAACTCAGCATTAGAGTAACATCCCAGCTCACAGCACCCTCTAGTGGCAGGAGGCCATAGTGATTAATTGGCTGCCTGATTAAATGTGTTTGATACATATAAAGCCCCTCAAGCCAGAGACAACACATATACATTCAGCATAGTTACCTGCAGGTATGATGACAGACAGGGCTGTGGCCGAGGCTGACTTGATAACCTTGTTTCCAGGCCGTGAGTTCCTCTTCTCCCCTGTGTCTCCTGACATCTGCTGGTGTCTCGCCCTGCGGAGGACCAGGTCATTCGTGGCCCGGGGGCCCAGGGGGTCATACACAGGCCCTGCCCCCAGCTCCCTATTGGCTGATGTAGGTCCAGGAGTAGTGGAGGGGGTGGGCGTGGCTCCCAGAGTCTCGCCTGGCCTTGGTGGTTTCTCTGTTGGCGGAAAAATATTACTCTCCAGTCTCAAGTATATTGTTGGAGCTTAGCTGACGTCCTCTCTTGGCTTTCTTACAATCTACACATCATCACTTTCTACTGACTTTTCAATTGTCACCTCACCTGATAAAATCACCAGTTTGTCAGGTGACAACTTATTTTATTTATTTTTATTTCGCCTTTATTTAACCAGGTAGGCTAGTTGAGAACAAGTTATCATTTACAACTGCAACCTGGCCAAGATAAAGCAAAGCAGTGTGACACAAACAACACAGAGTTACACATGGAATAAACAAACATACACTCAATAGTACAATAGAAAAAGTCTATATACAGTGTGTGCAAATGAGGTAAGATGGGAGGTAAGGCAATAAATAGGCCATAGTGGCGAAATAATTACAATATAGCAATTAAACACTGGAGTGATAGATGTGCAGAAGATGAATGTGCAAGTAGAGATACTGGGGTGCAAAAGAGCAAAATAAATAAATACAGTGGGGCAAAAAAATATTTAGTCAGCCACCAATTGTGCAAGTTCTCCAACTTAAAAAGATGAGAGAGGCCTGTAATTTTCATCATAGGTACACTTCAACTATGACAGACGAAATGAGAAAAAGAAATCCAGAAAATCACATTGTAGGATTTTTTATTTATTTATTTGCAAATTATGGTGGAAAATAAGTATTTGGTCAATAACAAAAGTTTATCTCAATACTTTGTTATATACCCTTTGTTGGTAATGACAGAGGTCAAACGTTTTCTGTAAGTCTTCACAAGGTTTTCACACACTGTTGCTGGTATTTTGGCCCATTCCTCCATGCAGATCTCCTCTAGAGCAGTGATGTTTTGGGGCTGTCGCTGGGCAACACGGACTTTCAACTCCCTCCAAAGATTTTCTATGGGGTTGAGATCTGGAGACTGGCTAGGCCACTCCAGGACCTTGAAATGCTTCTTCTGAAGCCACTCCTTAGTTGCCCGGGCGGTGTGTTTGGGATCATTGTCATGCTGAAAGACCCAGCCACGTTTCATCTTCAATGCCCTTGCTGATGGAAGGAGGTTTTCACTCAAAATCTCACGATACATGGCCCCCTTCATTCTTTCCTTTACACGGATCAGTCGTCCTGGTCCCTTTGCAGAAAAACAGCCCCAAAGCATGATGTTTCCACCCCATGCTTCACAGTAGGTATGGTGTTCTTTGGATGCAACTCAGCATTCTTTGTCCTCCAAACACGACGAGTTGAGTTTTTACCAAAAAGTTCTATTTTGGTTTCATCTGACCATATGACATTTTCCCAATCCTCATCTGGATCATCCAAATGCTCTCTAGCGAACTTCAGACGGGCCTGAACATGTACTGGCTTAAGCAGGGGGACACGTCTGGCACTGCAGGATTTGAGTCCCTGGCGGCGTAGTGTGTTACTGATGGTAGGCTTTGTTACTTTGGTCCCAGCTCTCTGCAGGTCATTCACTAGGTCCCCGTGTGGTTCTGGGATTTTTGCTCACCGTTCTTGTGATCATTTTGACCCCACGGGGTGAGATCTTGCGTGGAGCCCCAGATCGAGGAAGATTATCAGTGGTCTTGTATGTCTTCCATTTCCTAATAATTGCTCCCACAGTTGATTTCTTCAAACCAAGCTGCTTACCTATTGCAGATTCAGTCTTCCCAACCTGGTGCAGGTCTACAATTTTGTTTCTGGTGTCCTTTGACAGCTCTTTGGTCTTGGCCATAGTGGAGTTTGGAGTGTGACTGTTTGAGGTTGTGGACAGGTGTCTTTTATACTGATAACAAGTTCAAACAGGTGCCATTAATACAGGTAACGAGTGGAGGACAGAGGAGCCTCTTAAAGAAGAAGTTACAGGTCTGTGAGAGCCAGAAATCTTGCTTGTTTGTATGTGACCAAATACTTATTTTCCACCATAATTTGCTGAAAAATTCATAAAAAATCCTACAATGTGATTTTCTGGATTTTTTTCCTCATTTTGTCTGTCATAGTTGAAGTGTACCTATGATAAAAATTACAGGCCTCTCTCATCTTTTTAAGTGAGAGAACTTGCACAATTGGTGGCTGACTAAATACTTTTTTGCCCCACTGTAACAGTATGGGGATGAGGTACAATACAAGTGAAACAAACCTCCACCACCCCGTAATCTCTCTCTCTCTCTCTCTCTCTCTCTCTCTCTCTCTCTCTCTCTCTCTCTCTCTCTCTCTCTCTCTCTCTCTCTCTCTCTCTCTCTCTCCCTCTCTCTCTCTCTCTCTCTCTCTCTCTCTCCCTCTCACCTCCTACATGTTCCTCCTTTGGGTCGGGGGTGGTGCTGGGGGTGGAGGGGGGTGTGGAGGGGACGGATGCCACCTCCAGTGAAGTCCCCCTAGCCTTGACAGGGGGCTGGCGTGTCAGGGGGTCTGGGTTGTCCTCCTGCTGTGAGGCGAAGCGATGCGTGTCCATGAGGGCGGAGAAACGGCGCCGGGCCCCGAGGGGAGGGCTGGAGTCACCGTCCATGTAGAGGGACTCAGAACCGGACAGACGCTTCCTTTGAGGAGGCAGGAGAAGAGGAGAGGCTATTATTCTAAGAATGCTAAAACTTCTTTAAACTGATGTTGAATCAATGTGTCGTGAATGTTGGTATAAAGACTTGTGTACATTTCATGAATGCTTATGTATACCCCCTTAAAGTTAGTGTTAACATCTCTCTGTTTGGATGATTTAATGGCTGCTACCACCGTCTTAGGTTCTGACACTTCTCCAATACAGGAGCTCAGAGTGAGAGTTCACACAATAACACTCACTATTATAGACAGTGGATCTCACTTCTATAAACCAACCTGTGTATGAAACTTAGACATGACCCCTCCCCCACCTCTCTCTCTCAACCCACCACACTCACATCTCAGGTGATCCGGTCCTCCAGCTCTTGTCCCTGATAGGGAAGCTTCCCAGACTCTCTCTCTTCCCCTTGTTGTCCTCCCGGGAGCCCTTGTGTTCCCGTCGAGTCACTGAGGGTGCCTTCTGCTCCAACTGGGACAGGTGCTCCATGCTGCTGTACACCTGCAGAGGGGCCATGGAGACAAAGTCCAAATCTGAGCCACACTGCTGATTCTAGGTCAGCACTCCTACTCTGCAACACTTGAACATAAAGAAAGGAAGCAAGTCTGTTAAACACACTCATCATCACTACCCTTAGCCAAACATAGAACATGATAGTCAGTTACAGAAAGAGTGCAGAGCTAATTAACTTACAACAACTGCATTTAAATAAGGATAGGATAGAGTCAACTACTTTACATGTAATACAATGTAGGTGGGTGCTTCAGCTAATACGTACAACAACACGCACACAGACACACACACACTCGCACACACACACGGCAAGGTCTCGTAAATGAGCTGTGAGTAAGCTGGTGTGTGTGGGAGACCAGCTTAACAACAAGAACAGTGCTTTAAAACAAGGCTACAGAGTATTCAGCACCATGGTAACTGAAGCAGTGGCCAGAACATGAGCTGTACTGTGTGATATGTACATTGGCTTCTGAATCTAAACTACTGTAATAAATCAAATCACATTTTACTATAGTTGTAGACTAACAGGGAAATACTTACTTACGGGTCTTTTTCCAACAATGCAGTTCAAGATAAAGATACAAAATAATATAAAAAAATTGAAATAGTGAAACGAGGAATAAATACACAGTGAATAACGAATAACAACAATGAGTCAAAATAACATGTCTATATACAGGGAGTAGCAGCAGCGAGTCGATGTGTAGGGGTACAAGGTAACTGAGGTAGCTATGTACATATAGGTAGAGGTAAAGTGACTAGGCAACAGGATAGATAATAGACAGTAGAAGCAGCGTATGTGTAAAAGTGTGTGGGTGGGTGTGTGTATGTGTAAACGTGTGTGTGTGTGTGTGTGTGTGTGTGTGTGTGTGTGTGTGTGTGTGTGTGTGTGTGTGGCGTCAGTATGCATGTGCGTGCATCTTATTAGTGTGTGGGTGTATGTAGTAATGTGTGTGTGTGTGTGTGCGTATGTGTGTGGTGGGGTGTCAGTTTAAGTCAGTGGAGGCTCCTCAGAGGAGGAAGGGGAGGACCATCCTCCTCAGTGAATTTCTGAAAAATAAAAATAGTGAAACATTTAAAAAGTTATCCTTTTAATATAAAATTATACTAAATATACAGTTGAAGTCGGAAGTTTACATACACCTTAGCCAAATACATTTAAACTCAGTTTTTCACAATTCCTGACATGTAATCAGAGTAAAAATTCCCTCTTTGGTCAGTTAGGATCACCACTTTATTTTAAGAATGTGAAATGTCCGAATAATAGTAGAGAGAATTATTTCTTTCAGCTTTTATTTCTTTCATCACATTCCCAGTGGGTCAGAAGTTTACATACACTCAATTAGTAATTGGTAGCATTGCCTTTAAATTGTTTAACTTGGGTCAAACGTTTTGGGTAGCCTTCCAAAAGCTTCCCACAATAAGTTGGGTGAATTTTGGCCCATTCCTCCTGACAGAGTCAGGTTTGTAGGCCTCCTTGCTCGCAGACGCTTTTTCAGTTCTGCCCACACATTTTCTATAGGATTGAGGTCAGGGCTTTGTGAAGGCCAATACCAATACCTTGACTTTGTTGTCCTTAAGCCATAACATTGGAAATATGCTTGGGGTCATTGTCCATTTGGAAGACCCATTTGCGAACAAGCTTTAACTTCCTGATTGATGTCTTGAGATGTTGCTTCAATATATCCATATAATTTTCCTTCCTCATGATGCCATCTATTTTGTGAAGTGCACCAGTCCCTCCTGCAGCAAAGCACTCCCACAACATGATGCTGCCACCCCCGTGTTTCACGTTTGGGATGGTGTTCTTCGGCTTGCAAGCCTCCCCCTTTTTCCTCCAAACATAACGATGGTAATTATGGCCAAACAGTTCAATTTTTGTTTCATCAGACCGGAGGACATTTCTCCAAAAAGTACGATCTTTGTCCCCATGTGCAGTTGCAAACCATAGTCTGGCCTTTTCATGGCAGTTTTGGAGCAGCGGCTTCTTCCTTGCTGAGACTATATCGTCATTCAGGTTATGTCGATACAGGACTCATTTTACTGTGGATATAGATACTTTTGTACCTGTTTCCTCCAGCATCTTCACAAGATCCTTTGCTGTTGTTCTGAGATTGATTTGCACTTTCGCACCAAAGTACGTTCATCTCTAGGAGACGCATCTTTTTTCTGAGCGGTATGACGGCTGAGTGGTCCCATGGTGTTTATACTTGCGTACTATTGTTTGTACAGATGAACGTGGTACCTTCAAGTATTTGGAAATTGCTCCCAAGGATGAACCAGACTTTTGGAGGTCTACAATTGTTTTTCTGAGGTCTTGGCTGATTTCTTTAGATTTTCCCATGATGTCAAGCAAAGAGGCACTAAGTTTGAAGGTAGGCCTTGAAATACATCCATAGGTACACCTCCAATTGACTCAAATGATGTAAATTAGCCTATCAGAAGCTTCTAAAGCCATGACATCATTTTCTGGAATTTTCCAAGCTGTTTAAAGGCACAAGGTAACTTAGTGTATGTAAACTTCTGACCCACTGGAATTGGGATACAGTGAATTATAAGTGAAATAATCTGTCTGTAAACAATTGTTTCTTGTTAACAAGAAATCTGTGGAGTGGTTGAAAAACGAGTTTTAATGACTCCAACCTAAGTGTATGTAAACTTCCAACTTCAACTGTATATTTACGTCACCAAATAATTGATTAAAACACACTGTTCTGCAATAAAGTTCTAGAGTAGCCTCAATAGCACCATGGTGTAGCCGGAGGACAGCTAGTTTTCGTCCTCCTCTGGGCACATTGACTTCAATACAAAACCTAGAAGGCTCATGGTTCTCCCCCCCTTTCCATAGACTTACACAGTAATTTTGACAACTTACGGAGGATATCCAACAACCTAGCAGAGCTCTTGCAGCATCAACTGACATGGTGTGCACCCAATCAAAGGATCAGAGAATGAATCTAGTACTGAAAGCAGAAGCTACAGCTACCTAGCACTTCGGTGCATAAAATGTGGTGAGTAGTTGACTCAAAGAGAGAGAAAGACAATAGTTGAACAGCAAGATAGTTTAACCTACTCAAAAACCTGGCTCAAACAGAGAGGGATGCTATGTTAGCTAGCAGGCTATGGCTATCCAACACTGAAACTCTTCCAAGTCAAGGTAAGCCTTTTGTTTTATGAATTTATTGCCTGCAGGGCCCACCGGTGTAACTGCTAAACTGCTTGCTGCCTATTCACTGTGCTGCATGATTGTAGCAGGTTTATATTAATGCGTTAGTTCTAGTAGCTATGTTGACTATGATGTTAGCTAATATGGTGACAATGATGTAGGCTGTGTGTAGCGGTTAGCGGTTATGATATTAAGGTTTGGCTTGGAAAGGTTTTTTCACCTGATCACAGACAGCTGATATGCACTGTGTTATGCACTGTTGTCCACAAGCGAGGAAAAGGTGAGAGGAGGAGAGCGTGTAGATGCAAGAAGGAATTAACGAGCAAAGTGATCATGCTGTTTGTATGTGGCTGCTATGAAAGTGAACTGTGTTTGTGTGTGATCAGGGGTGTATACATTCTGCCTATTCTGTTGAAAAACCTTTCTTAAACAGAAAGAAACGGGAATAAACATACCTTTATTTGTCAAATAGAAACTCTCGTTTGCAACTGTTGGACTAATGATTACACCCTAAATAAGCTAGATGCAGGCAAGAGTGTGCAAGGTGGTATTGAGTGTGTCACTGTCTGTCACCTTGATTACTCACATTTTTCTCTCGACCTGTACACCTACGCTGTAAACGGTCATTCATAGGCTAGGTTGTAGCAACCTCATGATGGTTATAGAGAAGATTTTAGTATCATGTAGTAGCCTAAACCTATCGATGATACATTGAGCTGGTTGAATGGAATACGAATGACTGTCATCCAATATGCTGTAATAGAAATAAGGCCATGCCTCATCTTAAATGGCACCGACCGCCACTGGAGTAAATATTTGTGGGTCTGTGTGTATAGTCCAGTGTGTGTGTGTGCATAGAGTCAGTGCAAGAGATGGTCAATGCATTTGATGAGCTATTTAGCAGGCTTGTTTAGCAGTCTTATGGCTTTGGGTTAGAAGCTGTTCAGGGTCCTGTTGGTTCCTGACTTGGCGCCTCGGTAGCGCTTGTGCGGTAGCAGAGAGAACAGTCAATGACTTGGGTGGCTGGAGTCTTTGACAATTTTTGGGCCTTCCTCTAACACCACCTATATAGAGGTGCTGGATGGCAAGGAGCTCGGCCCCAGTACCACCCTCCGTAGCGCCTTGCGGTCGGGTGCCTTGTAGTTGCCGTACCAAGTGGTGATGCAGCCAGACAAGATGCTCTCAATGGTGCAGCTGTAGAACTTTTCAAGGATCTGAGGGCCCATGCCAAATCTTTTCAGCCTCCTGAAGGGGAAGAGACGTTGTCATGCCCTCTTCACAACTGTGTGGGTGTGTGTGAACCATGTTAATTCCAAGGAACTTGAAGCTCTCGACCCGCTCCACTACAGCCCCGTCGATGTGAATGGGGGCGTGCTCGGCCCTCTACTTCCTGTAGTCCACGATCAGCTCCTTTGTCTTTCTGACGTTGAGGGAGAGGTTGTTGTCCTGGCACCACACTAATATACTACATTTTCACTGCAGATTATTCTGGTGCCAAAAGATACATACAGTACTTATTAAAGGGCTACACAAAACTGTTATAGATGATTTTATATGATTTAAAATCTTTAATGATGACTAAATGAATTATAATCCTAAAATAATGAGATAACCAATAACCAGTACAGTATTTTTATAGTTGGTTTGGATGTGTGTGAAAAGGAGGAACCAGTGAAAGACAGCATGTGATCACTGTGGAAACTGATAAGAGGAAGAAGGCCGCTCCAGACAGGGAGGGGAAAATACAGTTGGACTTGTAATAGGATTGTGTAACATGTTGCAGGACAAGATTAGTAAACGTATGTTTTGAAGTGGACAAGGAGGGACATATGTGACGCTATTTGTATGGATATTTATGACGCTATGTGTGACTATATAAACGAATGTGCATTGTATCTCAGCAGAGCTCTCGCGTGAATAAACACTTTTACATTTGAACATTGTAGATTGGGCCTCTGTCTCATTTCAACCAGTATCTTACAAATACTGGGTAACAGACAGTTGTTTAATTGAAGTTCAGTTTGTGAACATTGAGCACAAAATTTCCATAACAGAAACAGCATGCGCTCTCTCTCTCTTTCTCTCTCTCTCTGTGTGTGTGTGTGTGTGTGTGTGTGTACATGCGTTTGTGTGTGTATGCTTTGAGACCCTAATTAGGTCTCTCCATCAATGCACTGCTACTGTAATAGAATCCTTAGCCCTCTCCATTTATACAAGAGACCCTTCACACACACACACACACACACACACACACACACACACACACACACACACACACACACACACACACACACACACACACACACACAAACAGCCCTACTCATTCCCACAAGAGACCTTTCACTAGTCCCCACCCATACAGGAGAACAGAGAGGAGGAGGAAGGTACAGGTGAAGGACAAAAGGAGGGCAGCAGAGAGAGAGAGATATTATAGAAGGAAAGATGGTGTAAAGACAGAATGACAGGATAATAGGGATTCAAACTATGATGGGGACAAAGTGAGGAGGGATAAAGACAGAGAGGAAAACAAGTGAGGGGGAGAGAGAGAGAGAGCAGGTAGAGAAGGATGAGGGGTAGGGTGCAGAGCCAGAACCAGGATGAAAAATTAGATGGGATAGCTACGTTTTTTAGTACTATATCTCTTGACACATTGATGAAAATAATCATGGCCTCTAAACCTTCAAGCTGCATACTGGAACCTATTCCAACTAAACTACTGAAAGAGCTGCTTCCTGTGCTTGGCCCTCCTATGTTGAACATAATAAACGTCTCTCTATCCACCGGATGTGTACCAAACTCACTAAAAGTGGCAGTAATAAAGCCTCTCTTGAAAAAGCCAAACCTTGACCCAGAAAATATCAAAAACTATCGGCCTATATTGAATCTTCCATTCCTCTCAAAAATTTTGAAAAGCTGTTGCGCAGCAACTCACTGCCTTCCTGAAGACAAACAATGTATCTGAAACACTTCAGTCTGTTTTTAGACCCCATCATAGCACTGAGACTGCACTTGTGAAGGTAGTAAATGACCTTTTAATGGCGTCAGACTGAGGCTCTGCATCTGTCCTCGTGCTACCAGACCTTAGTGCTGCTTTTGATACCATCGATCACCACATTCTTTTGGAGAGATTGGTAACCCAAATTGGTCTACACGGACAAGTTCTAGCCTGGTTTAGATCTTATCTGTCGGAAAGACATCAGTTTGTCTCTGTGGATGGTTTGTCCTCTGACAAATCAACTGTAAATTTCAGTGTTCCTCAAGGCTCCATTTTAGGACCACTATTTTTCTCACTATATATTTTACCCCTTGGTGATGTCATTCGGAAGCCTGTATCTCAGACATTAGGAAGTGTATGGCTACAAATGTTCTACTTTTAAACTCGGACAAAACAGAGATGCTTTTTCTAGGTCCCAAGAAACAAACAGATCTTCTGTTGAATCTGACAATTAATCTTGATGGTTGTACAGTCGTCTCTAATAAAACTGTGAAGGACCTCGGCGTTACTCTGGACTCTGATCTCTCTTTTGACGAACATATGAAGACTGTTTCAAGGACAGCTTTTTTCCATCTACGTAACATTGCAAAAATCAGAAACTTTCTGTCCAAAAATGATGCAGAAAAATGTAACCATGCTTTTGTCACTTCTAGGTTAGACTACTAATAAATAAACTTCAGTTCGTGCTAAACACGGCTGCTAGAATCTTGACTAGAACCAAAAATTATGGAATGGTCTGCCTATCCATGTGAGAGACGCAGACTTGGTATCAACCTTTAAGTCTTTATGGAAGACTCATCTCTTCAGTAGGTCCTATGATTGAGTTTAGTCTGGCCCAGGAGTGTGAAGGTGAATGGAAAGGCACTGGAGCAACGAACCACCCTTGCTGTCTCTGCCTGGCTGGTTCCCCTCCACTGGGATTCTCTGCCTCTAACCCTATTACAGGGGCTGAGTCACTGGCCTACTGGAGCTCTTCCATGCCATCCCTAGGAGGGGTGCGTCGCTTGAGTGGGTTGAGTCACTGACGTGATCTTCCTGCCCGGGTTGGCGCCCCCCCTTGGGTTGTGCCGTGGCGGAGATCTTTGTGGGCTATACTTGGCCTTGTCTCAGGATGGTAAGTTGGTGGTTGAAGATATCCCTCTAGTGGTGTGGGGGCTGTTCTTTGGCAGAGTGGGTGGGGTTATATCCTGCCTGTTTGGCCCTGTCCGGGGGTATTGTCGGACGGGGCCACAGTGTCTCCCGACCCCTCCTGTCTCAACCTCCAGTATTTATGCTGCAGTAGTTTATGTGTCGGGGGGCTAGGGTCAGTCTGTTCTATCTGGAGTATTTCTCCTCTCTTATCCGGTGTCCTGTGTGAATTTAAGCATGCTCTCTCTAATTCTCTATTTTTCTCTATTTCTTTCTTTCTTTCTTTCTCTCTCTCAGAGGACCTGAGCCTTAGGACCATTCCCCAGTCCACCTGGCCGTGCTGCTGGTCCAGTTTCAACTGTCCTGCCTGAATGATAGGCTATGAAAAGCCAACTGACATTTACTCCTGAGGTGCTGACCTGTTGCACCCTCGACAACCACTGTGATTATTATTATTTGACCCTGCTGGTCAACATTTTAAAATCTTGGCCATGTTCTGTTATAATCTGTACCCGGCACAGCCAGAAGAGGACTGGCCACCCCTTACAGCCTGGTTCCTCTCTAGGTTTCTTCCTAGGTTCTGGCCTTTCTAGGGAGTTTTTCCTAACCACCATGCTTTTACACCTGCATTGCTTGCTGTTTGGGGTTTTAGGCTGGGTTTCTGTACAGCACTCTGTGACATCAGCTGATGTAAGAAGGGCTTTATAAATACATTTGATTTGATTTGATAGCTAGAAGACACCGTCAAGTAAGGGGAGATGAAGAGAGAAAATGACCTTGCTGAAGCGAGGGCAGCCAGAGGAGTGTGTGTGGCACGTGTGTGTGTGCAGGGTTGGGTAGGTTCCTTTTTAAATGTAATCTGCTACAGTTACTAGTTACCTAGAGTGGGAGGTAGCCTAATGGTTAGAGTGTTTGGGCGGTAATTGAAAGATCACTGGTTCGAAGAGCCGACAAGGTGAGAAATCGGTTGTTGGCCCTTGAACTTAACTCTTAACTCGTACTACTATGGCTGACCCTGTAAAACAACACATTTCACTGCACCTATCTGGTGTATGTGACAATATAAAAAAATAATGTTTACCTGTCCAAATTGGAATCTGTAACGTAACTTTTGGATTGCCCAAACTCAGTAACATAATCTTTCAGTTACTTTACATTAGAAGAAGACAAAAAGGATCCATCAAACACATTTGGTGTGTCATCATAGAGGTCTCTGACTTGTGGTCAGACTCTCAGGTGGAACAAACTTAAACTTGCACCTTTTGTCAATGCTGAATTGAATGCCATTGAGAAAACAGAAAGGTGTCATAATGGATATTTTTTCCCAGCAAACATCCTTTCTGAATTTAAAAGTAATCCAAGAAGTAATCATCTAGTTTGTCAAAAGTATCTTTAATCTGTTAGTGTTTTGTAATCTAATCAGTTACTCCCCAACCGTGTGTGTGTGTGTGTGTGTGTGTGTGTGTGTGTGTGTGTGTGTGTGTGTGTGTGGGTGTGTGTGTGGGTGTGTGTGTGTGTGTGTGTGTGTGTGTGTGTACCTTGCTGAAGCGAGGGGAGCAGGAGGAAAACTGTCTGATCTCAACAGGCTCATCATCATCGTTGGTGTCATCCTCATCATACGCATTGATGTGGTGATAACGATCTGAACGGGCTGAGGGAGGAGAGGAGAAGAGAGAGAGACAGAGAGAGAAATAGAGAGAGATGGCGAGAAAGAGAGATTGAGAGAAAGAGAGATGGAGAGAAACAGAGAGCGAGAGAGATGTAACATCTTAGTTTTCATAAATAATTTAACGGCCCTAGCCTTGGCGTTCTCTCTCCTCTGCTTACACTTTTCAAAGTCGCTGCAAAACGCTGCAACACTTTGGGAGAACCATTCTCTGGCTTGGCTGTTATACCATGAGATAACACCTATCAAAGATCAAAGACTCACTGGCTTTACACATGGAGTCCAATTCTGATCTTTTTCCAATGATATGTATTTTGATCAATCAGATTGATCAGGTTTTTTGGCCAATTGGGCAAAATATCAGAATTGGGCTGCCTGTGTAAATGCAGCCAGTGTGCTTTATTGGCATTAAATACACAGGTAACGTCACTCACTGTCGAAGTAGCTGGTGTCCTCTTCTGACTCCAGGTGAGGTATGAACTCTGCCTTCTGTCTCAGTAGACTGTTCCAGTCCAGGTCAGAGAAGAACAAGTGCTGCTTCACCTCAAATGCTCCCCCTGGGGGCATGGAGGAATAATACCAACAATAAGATCAGCTCTGAGAATGTAGGCCTCGGAAGAGAATATGGCTCTGGGCTATGGTAGTTGGAGTAATACATAAACAAAGGTTAAAATGTGAATAATTATGGCATGATCCATTACAAATAGTAAGCA
Organism: Brachymystax lenok tsinlingensis; assembly: GCA_030435695.1. NCBI lineage: Eukaryota > Metazoa > Chordata > Actinopteri > Salmoniformes > Salmonidae > Brachymystax > Brachymystax lenok. Next base: position 14,896,904 of record CM059812.1, read on the forward strand.
GGAATATTTTCTGACTCATATCTGAGACCTAGGCAGAGCAGCCTGCTGCGTGCCAGACTGTTATTATTATAATGAAATAAAAAAATGTACCCCCTTTTCGATCTTGTCTCATCGCTGCAACTCCCCTATGGGCTCGGGAGAGGTGAAGGTGGAGTCATGTGTCAGCCTAACCGCGCTCCTTAACACCCGCCAGCTTAACCTGGAAGCCAGGAAACACCGTTGAACTGGCGACCAGGGTCAGCCTGCAGGCACCCGGCCCACCACAAGGAGTCGCTAGAGCTCGATGAGCCAAGTAAAGCACCCCCAGCCAAACCCTCACCTAACCTGGACGACGCTAGGCCAATTGTGCGCTGTCCTATGGGACTCCCGGCCACGGGCAGTTGTGGCACAGCCTGGGAATGAAGCGGGTCTGTAGTAAAATCTGTGTTCAACAATGTATTGCCTTGACAAACAAGGTTGTGTTTGGTAAGATTATGACAGTAGACCACAGCAGAAACAGAAGGAACATTCTTAAATTCTAGCACATTGGTTCCGAAACTAGGGGTCGGGAGGGACCAAGTTGAAATTAGGTCCCCTGAGAAAATCTTAAAATGGGTATAGAATACAAGCTAAACTTTTAGTGTCAACTAAGGGCCTTTTGCCGTGTGCAGAACAAGTCTGAGAACCCCTGTTGTAGTACCTGTACCCAGCCTCATCAGTGGGTTGGTCTGTAGCAGGGTTGATATCAGTCCCTGTGCATCAGCAGGCAGGACCTCATCTCCATCAGGCCACACTATGTCATCTGAGAGAGACAACAGAGTCAGTTACAGAGAGAATGAACAGCAAGGATTTGGAACCGGACCAACATTGAGTCAGGTACAAGTTAGCACACAGACAGAGGCCTTGGAGTCAACAGTCACCTACAGCAGTGGTTTTTAAACCTCTCCTCGGGGACCCCCAGCCATTCATTTGATCTATTCCAGAGCTAGCACACCTGATTCAACTTGTGAATTGTCTGAGGGTCCCCTAGGAGAGCTTTGAAAACCCCTAACATACAGCACCGAACAAGAAGCCCTGGAGGGGATTCAAAAAGACAACAGGTGCAGACACAGAGGAAAGGCCAGCCCTCATGTCTCAATCACCTGTAATGACATGTCCAAACAGCTTTTGATTGATTGATTGATTGATGGCAGACTCACCTGTGATGACCTGTCCAAACAGCTTTTGATTGATTGATTGATGGCAGACTCACCTGTGATGACCTGTCCAAACAGCTTTTGATTGATTGATTGATTGATGGCAGACTCACCTGTGATGACCTGTCCAAACAGCTTTTGATTGATTGATTGATGGCAGACTCACCTGTGATGACCTGTCCATACAGCTTTGATTGATTGATTGATGGCAAACTCACCTGTGATGACCTGTCCATACAGCTTTTGATTGATTGATTGATGGCAGAATCACCTGTGATGACCTGTCCAAAGAGCTTTTGATTGACTGATTGATTGATTGATGGCAGACTCACCTGTGAGGACCTGTCCAAAGAGCTTTTGATTGATTGATTGATGGCAAACTCACCTGTGATGACCTGTCCAAAGAGGTCCTCAGGTGTGTCTCCAAAGAAGGGCACACAGCCCACCAAGAACTCATAGAGGATGATGCCCATGGCCCACCAGTCCACCGGCTTCCCGTAGCCCTGTCTCAGGATCACCTCTGGGGCTATGTACTCTGGGGTGCCACACACCTTGGACAGGGAGAGAGATCCACCAATCAGAAGTCTCGATCACGCTCCTTGCCTATATTTTCCTCTACATGTACAGGATGCAATGGAGTAGTCCCAAAAGTGCAAAACCTGCCCATCTGGCACTCTACTCAATAAAAATGAAAGACAACAACAAATACTATTTGAACCCAGGTCTGGCCTGCGTAGCTATCTGCAAGCCCAAGAGCTTGAATATTCTTCCATCTGTCTCTGACAGAAGTACTGTACAGTAATCACTAATCAAGGACCCAGGTTGTATAATGCTGATCATCAGAATTCTAATTCTAATTGGTACTGTACACTGTTGAGGCAGCAGGGGCCTAGTTCATTACAGCTGAGTGAATAACCAACACTCTCTAATCAAGAGTCTGCACAGACCAAAACATGAAAAGATCTTCATATATTTCATGTGCAGATGATGTGTGTTCATTAGAACCCATTAAAAGCATGAGCTGGCACACACCCCAACAGTTGGTAGAGCTGCTGACTAACAGTGAGTAACTGTAGGCTGAAAAAATGTAATAAAGAGATTTGCACACTCTATACAAGCTCCCAGTAATGTATTGGGTAAACCACCAACGTTTCAGCATCACTGTGCCTTCTTCAGGAAATGTCATGAATGCTTGAACCAGGTTATGTAAACAAACACTGCAATTAGTGCAACCAATGACAATAGTGAGGGGTGTGTCTTAGTTACTAGGGTGATAAGAATTAAGAGATTTTTTACTGTTAAAAGAAAATAGTTTACAGCATGTTGAATATACTAGGCTATTGTTATCATATTGCAACATAATTAGATATTGTGCATAGTAATAGCATCAACATACATTATTTATTTAATACACATATTTAATTGTTTCCATTTAATTTAATCTTTGTTACATGTCATCTTTTGGTTCAACAATAATGCACAATAAGCATCATCAACAACGGCAACATCTTGGGTGCACGGCTGATACGCTGTAGAGCACAGGAGGTGCTTAATCGGGCTCGTGGTAATGACTGGAACAGAATAGGTAGAATGGTATCAAATACATCAAACATTAGGTTTCCAGGATGCCATTCAAAAAGGGGTACCTAGTCAGTTGTACAACTGAATGCCTTCAACTGAAATGTGTCTTCCACATTTAACCCAACCCTCTGAATCAGAGAGGTGCGTAGGGCTGCCTTAATCGACATCCACGGCGCCCAGGGAACAGTCGGTTAACTGCCTTGTTCAGTCTGTATGGTAAACATTATTAGTGACTGTTTGTATTCGTCTTGTTTGGCAAATTATGCAAGTTTTTTTGCAAGGTTATTTGGAGATTCTCAATCAGTTGATGCATGAGGCAAGTCAAGGGATCCTGAATTCAACTCACTCACGCAACTGTCCTGACTGTAGGCTATCTACAGAGTTTCTCCCCACATACTGTATGTGATTGGCTCTTCATTGAGAAGTTGGCTGTATACTACCTCTCACAAGATGATTCATTGTTTGTTTGATTGGCTGACTGACTGATCATGACTGACCGACTGACTAACCGACTGACTGATTGATTGAATCGATCTACCTGTTTGTCCAGGAACTCGCGTGCGTCCTTCTCAATGTGTCCCTCGTACAGGTTGGTGGTGAGGCTCATCAGACCCATCTTAGACAGGCCAAAGTCGGTCAGCTTGATGTGGCCCATAGAGGTGATCAGAAGACTGGTGGAAACAGGAACAACACATGGGCTGTTAGACATCAACTGCACAGCAACCCCAGGAACAGCCATTACTCCATTCCAGCCATTACAATGAGCCTGTCCTCCTATAGCTCCTCCACCAGCCTCCACTGGTCTGTATGACCAATAGGAGCTTGTAGACAGTATTCCTAGAACCTTTCACAGTACACACACTTTGGCTTAATATTATTAGAGGATGTCCCAAATTTCCCTAAGAAATTACATTTATGGTGAATATTGTATAGTGTGAAAGAAACTTAAGAACTCCAATCCACCAGGGGAGTGTCAGGGTGGCAGTGCAGCCCACTCACTTGTCAGGCTTGAGGTCTCGGTGCACGATGCCATAGTTGTGTAGGTACTCCAGTGCCAGCACGGTCTCTGCAAAGTACATTTTGGTGAGTTCCACAGGCAGCGCTTGATGTTCTTCAGCAGAGTGGCACAGTCTCCCCTATAGGAACACAACATGGTTGGTTAGTCACAGTCTCCCCTATAGGAACACAACATGGTTGGTTCGGCACAGTCTCCCCTATAGGAACACAACATGGTTGGTTAGTCACAGTCTCCCTATAGAAACACAACATGGTTGGTTCGGCACAGTCTCCCCTATAGAAACACAACATGGTTGGTTCGGCACAGTCTCCCCTATAGGAACACAACATGGTTGGTTAGGCACAGTCTCCCCTATAGGAACACAACATGGTTGGTTCGGCACAGTCTCCCTATAGGAACACAACATGGTTGGTTGGCACAGTCTCCCCTATAGGAACACAACATGGTTGGTTCGGCACAGTCTCCCCTATAGGAGACACAACATGGTTGGTTAGAGCACAGTCTCCCCTATAGGAACACAACATGGTTGGTTAGGCACAGTCTCCCTATAGGAACACAACATGGTTGGTTAGGCACAGTCTCCCCTTATAGGAACACAACATGGTTGGTTCGGCACAGTCTCCCCCTATAGGAACACAACATGGTTGGTTCGGCACAGTCTCCCCTATAGGAACACAACATGGTTGGTTAGGCACAGTCTCCCTATAGGAACACAACATGGTTGGTCTGGCACAGTCTCCCTATAGGAACACAACATGGTTGGTTAGGCACAGTCTCCCCTATAGGAACACAACATGGTTGGTTAGGCACAGTCTCCCCCTATAGGAACACAACATGGTTGGTTAGGCACAGTCTCCCCCTATAGGAACACAACATGGTTGGTTAGGCACAGTCTCCCCCTATAGGAACACAACATGGTTGGTTAGGCACAGTCTCCCCCTATAGGAACACAGCATGGTTGGTTCGGCACAGTCTCCCCCTATAGGAACACAACATGGTTGGTTAGACACAGTCTCCCCCTATAAGTATACAACATGGTTGGTTAGGCACAGTCTCCCCCTATAGGAACACAACATGGTTGGTTAGGCACAGTCTCCCCCTATAGGAACACAACATGGTTGGTTAGACACAGTCTCCCCCTATAGGAACACAACATGGTTGGTTCGGCACAGTCTCCCCCTATAGGAACACAACATGGTTGGTTAGACACAGTCTCCCCCTATAGGAACACAACATGGTTGGTTAGGCACAGTCTCCCCCTATAGGAACACAGCATGGTTGGTTAGACACAGTCTTCCCCTATAGGAACACAACATGGTTGGTTAGGCACAGTCTCCCCTATAGGAACACAGCATGGTTGGTCTGGCACAGTCTCCCCTATAGGACCACAACATGGTTGGTTAGACACAGTCTCCCTATAGGAACACAACATGGTTGGTTAGACACAGTCTCCCTATAGGAACACAACATGGTTGGTTCGGCACAGTCTCCCCTATAGGAACACAACATGGTTGGTTAGACACAGTCTCCCCTATAGGAACACAACATGGTTGGTTGGCACAGTCTCCCCTATAGGAACACAACATGGTTGGTTCGGCACAGTCTCCCTATAGGAACACAACATGGTTGGTTAGACACAGTCTCCCTATAGGAACACAACATGGTTGGTTAGGCACAGTCTCCCCTATAGGAACACAGCATGGTTGGTTCGGCACAGTCTCCCTATAGGAACACAACATGGTTGGTTAGGCACAGTCTCCCTATAGGAACACAACATGGTTGGTTAGGCACAGTCTCCCTATAGGAACACAGCATGGTTGGTTCGGCACAGTCTCCCTATAGGAACACAGCATGGTTGGTTCGGCACAGTCTCCCCCTATAGGAACACAACATGGTTGGTTAGGCACAGTCTCCCTATAGGAACACAACATGGTTGGTTAGACACAGTCTCCCCTATAGGAACACAACATGGTTGGTTCAGCACAGTCTCCCCTATAGGAACACAACATGGTTGGTTAGACACAGTCTCCCCTATAGGAACACAACATGGTTGGTTAGGCACAGTCTCCCCTATAGGAACACAACATGGTTGGTTCGGCACAGTCTCCCCTATAGGAACACAACATGGTTGGTTAGACACAGTCTCCCCTATAGGAACACAACATGGTTGGTTAGGCACAGTCTCCCTATAGGAACACAGCATGGTTGGTTCGGCACAGTCTCCCCTATAGGAACACAACATGGTTGGTTAGGCACAGTCTCCCCTATAGGAACACAACATGGTTGGTTAGGCACAGTCTCCCCCTATAGGAACACAACATGGCTGGTTAGACACAGTCTCCCCCTATAGGAACACAACATGGTTGGTTCGGCACAGTCTCCCCCTATAGGAACACAACATGGTTGGTTCGGCACAGTCTCCCCCTATAGGAACACAACATGGTTGGTTCGGCACAGTCTCCCCCTATAGGAACACAACATGGTTGGTTCGGCACAGTCTCCCCTATAGGAACACAACATGGTTGGTTCGGCACAGTCTCCCTATAGGAACACAGCATGGTTGGTTAGGCACAGTCTCCCTATAGGAACACAGCATGGTTGGTTCGGCACAGTCTCCCCTATAGGAACACAACATGGTTGGTTAGGCACAGTCTCCCTATAGGAACACAACATGGTTGGTTAGGCACAGTCTCCCTATAGGAACACAGCATGGTTGGTTCGCACAGTCTCCCCTATAGGAACACAGCATGGTTGGTTCGGCACAGTCTCCCTATAGGAACACAACATGGTTGGTTAGGCACAGTCTCCCTATAGGAACACAACATGGTTGGTTAGACACAGTCTCCTATAGGAACACAACATGGTTGGTTCGGCACAGTCTCCCCCTATAGGAACACAACATGGTTGGTTAGACACAGTCTCCCCCTATAGGAACACAACATGGTTGGTTAGGCACAGTCTCCCCCTATAGGAACACAACATGGTTGGTTAGGCACAGTCTCCCCCTATAGGAACACAACATGGTTGGTTCGGCACAGTCTCCCCCTATAGGAACACAACATGGTTGGTTAGGCACAGTCTCCCCCTATAGGAACACAGCATGGTTGGTTCGGCACAGTCTCCCCCTATAGGAACACAACATGGTTGGTTAGACACAGTCTCCCCCTATAAGTATACAACATGGTTGGTTAGGCACAGTCTCCCCCTATAGGAACACAGCATGGTTGGTTCGGCACAGTCTCCCCCTATAGGAACACAACATGGTTGGTTAGGCACAGTCTCCCCCTATAGGAACACAACATGGTTGGTTAGGCACAGTCTCCCCCTATAGGAACACAGCATGGTTGGTTCGGCACAGTCTCCCCCTATAGGAACACAGCATGGTTGGTTCGGCACAGTCTCCCTATAGGAACACAACATGGTTGGTTAGGCACAGTCTCCCCTATAGGAACACAACATGGTTGGTTAGACACAGTCTCCCTATAGGAACACAACATGGTTGGTTCAGCACAGTCTCCCTATAGGAACACAACATGGTTGGTTAGACACAGTCTCCCTATAGGAACACAACATGGTTGGTTAGGCACAGTCTCCCTATAGGAACACAACATGGTTGGTTAGACACAGTCTCCTATAGGAACACAACATGGTTGGTTCGGCACAGTCTCCCTATAGGAACACAACATGGTTGGTTAGGCACAGTCTCCCCTATAGGAACACAACATGGCTGGTTAGACACAGTCTCCCTATAGGAACACAACATGGTTGGTTCGGCACAGTCTCCCCTATAGGAACACAACATGGTTGGTTCGGCACAGTCTCCCCTATAGGAACACAACATGGTTGGTTCGGCACAGTCTCCCCTATAGGAACACAACATGGTTGGTTCGGCACAGTCTCCCCTATAGGAACACAACATGGTTGGTTCGGCACAGTCTCCCCTATAGGAACACAGCATGGTTGGTTAGGCACAGTCTCCCTATAGGAACACAGCATGGTTGGTCTGGCACAGTCTCCCTATAGGAACACAACATGGTTGGTTAGGCACAGTCTCCCCTATAGGAACACACAACATGGTTGGTTAGGCACAGTCTCCCTATAGGAACACAGCATGGTTGGTTCGGCACAGTCTCCTATAGGAACACAGCATGGTTGGTTCGGCACAGTCTCCCCTATAGGAACACAACATGGTTGGTTAGGCACAGTCTCCCCTATAGGAACACAACATGGTTGGTTAGACACAGTCTCTCTATAGGAACACAACATGGTTGGTCTCGGCACAGTCTCCCCTATAGGAACACAACATGGTTGGTTAGACACAGTCTCCCCCTATAGGAACACACACATGGTTGGTTAGGCACAGTCTCCCTATAGGAACACAACATGGTTGGTTAGGCACAGTCTCCCTATAGGAACACAACATGGTTGGTTAGGCACAGTCTCCCCTATAGGAACACAACATGGTTGGTTAGGCACAGTCTCCCTATAGGAACACAACATGGCTGGTTAGACACAGTCTCCCCTATAGGAACACAACATGGTTGGTTCGGCACAGTCTCCCCTATAGGAACACAACATGGTTGGTCTCGGCACAGTCTCCCTATAGGAACACAACATGGTTGGTTCGGCACAGTCTCCCCTATAGGAACACAACATGGTTGGTTGGCTGAGTCTCCCCTATAGGAACACAACATGGTTGGTTCGGCACAGTCTCCCCTATAGGAACACAGCATGGTTGGTTAGGCACAGTCTCCCTATAGGAACACAGCATGGTTGGTTCACAGTACACAGTCTCTCCCTATAGGAACACAACATGGTTGGTTAGGCACAGTCTCCCTATAGGAACACAACATGGTTTGGTTAGGCACAGTCTCCCCTATAGAACACAGCATGGTTGGTTCGGCACAGTCTCCCTATAGGAACACAGCATGGTTGGTCTGCACAGTCTCCCCTATAGGACCACAACATGGTTGGTTAGACACAGTCTCCCCTATAGGAACACAACATGGTTGGTTAGACACAGTCTCCCCTATAGAACACAACATGGTTGGTTAGGCACAGTCTCCCTATAGGAACACAACATGGTTGGTTAGACACAGTCTCCCTATAGGAACACAACATGGTTGGTTCGGCACAGTCTCCCCTATAGGAACACAACATGGTTGGTTCGGCACAGTCTCCCCTATAGGAACACAACATGGTTGGTTAGACACAGTCTCCCCTATAGGAACACAACATGGTTGGTTAGGCACAGTCTCCCCTATAGGAACACAGCATGGTTGGTTCGGCACAGTCTCCTATAGGAACACAACATGGTTGGTTAGGCACAGTCTCCCCTATAGGAACACAACATGGTTGGTTAGGCACAGTCTCCCCCTATAGGAACACAGCATGGTTGGTTAGGCACAGTCTCCCCCTATAGGAACACAGCATGGTTGGTTCGGCACAGTCTCCCCCTATAGGAACACAACATGGTTGGTTAGGCACAGTCTCCCCCTATAGGAACACAACATGGTTGGTTAGACACAGTCTCCCCCTATAGGAACACAACATGGTTGGTTCGGCACAGTCTCCCCCTATAGGAACACAACATGGTTGGTTAGGCACAGTCTCCCTATAGGAACACAACATGGTTGGTTGGGCACAGTCTCCCTATAGGAACACAACATGGTTGGTTGGCACAGTCTCCTATAGGAACACAACATGGTTGGTTGAGCAGTCTCCCCTATAGGAACACAACATGGTTGGTTGGGCACAGTCTCCCCTATAGGAACACAACATGGTTGGTTAGGCACAGTCTCCCAGGAACACAACATGGCTGGTTAGGCACAGTCTCCCTATAGGAACACAAACATGGTTGGTCTGCACAGTCTCCCTATAGGAACACAAACATGGTTGGTTCTCATAGGAACACAGCATGGTTGGTTCGGCACACTCTCTATAGGAACACAACATGGTTGGTTAGACACAGTCTCCCCCTATAGGAACACAACATGGTTGGTTAGGCACAGTCTCCCCCTATAGGAACACAGCATGGTTGGTTAGGCACAGTCTCCCCCTATAGGAACACAACATGGTTGGTTCGGCACAGTCTCCCCCTATAGGAACACAACATGGTTGGTTAGGCACAGTCTCCCCCTATAGGAACACAACATGGCTGGTTAGACACAGTCTCCCCTATAGGAACACAGCATGGTTGGTTCGGCACAGTCTCCCTATAGGAACACAACATGGTTGGTTAGGGCACAGTCTCCCTATAGGAACACAACATGGTTGGTTAGACACAGTCTCCCTATAGGAACACAAATATGGTTGGTTAGGCACAGTCTCCCCTATAGGAACACAACATGGTTGGTTAGACACAGTCTCCCTATAGGAACACAACATGGTTGGTTAGGCACAGTCTCCTATAGGAACACAACATGGTTGGTTAGGCACAGTCTCCCCTATGGGAACACAACATGGTTGGTTCGGCACAGTCTCCCTATAGGAACACAACATGGTTGGTTAGGCAGTCTCCTATAGGAACACAACATGGTTGGTTCGGCACAGTCTCCCCTATAGGAACACAACATGGTTGGTTAGGCACAGTCTCCCCTATAGGATACAACATGGTTGGTTAGACACAGTCTCCTATAGGAACACAGCATGGTTGGTTCGCACAGTCTCCCCCTATAGGAACACAGCATGGTTGGTTAGGCACAGTCTCCCTATAGGAACACAGCATGGTTGGTTCGGCACAGTCTCCCCTATAGGAACACAGCACATGGTTGGTTAGGCACAGTCTCCCTATAGGAACACAACATGGTTGGTTAGGCACAGTCTCCCCTATAGGAACACAGCATGGTTGGTTAGGCACAGTCTCCCCTATAGGAACACACAAGCATGGTTTGGTTGGCACCCAGTCTCCCCTATAGGAACACAACATGGTTGGTTAGGCACAGTCTCCCCTATAGGAACACAACATGGCTGGTTAGACACAGTCTCCCTATAGGAACACAACATGGTTGGTTAGGCACAGTCTCCCCTATAGGAACACAACATGGTTGGTTAGACACAGTCTCCCCTATAGGAACACAACATGGTTGGTTAGGCACAGTCTCCCTATAGGAACACAACATGGTTGGTTAGGCACAGTCTCCCCTATAGGGAACACAACATGGTTGGTTAGGAGCATGATCTCCCCTATAGGAACACAACATGGTTGGTTAGGCACAGTCTCCCTATAGGAACACAGCATGGTTGGTTCGGCACAGTCTCCCCCTATAGGAACACAGCATGGTTGGTTGATTGGCACAGTCTCCCCTATAGGAACACAACATGGTTGGTTAGGCACAGTCTCCCCTATAGGAACACAACATGGTTGGTTAGCTACAGTCTCCCCCTATATAGGAACACAACATGGTTTGGTTAGGCACAGTCTCCCCTATAGGAACACACACATGGTTGGTTAGGCACAGTCTCCCTATAGGAACACAGCATGGTTGGTTAGGCACAGTCTCCCCTATAGGAACACAGCATGGTTGGTTCGGCACAGTCTCCCCCTATAGGAACACAACATGGTTGGTTCGGCACAGTCTCCCCTATAGGAACACAACATGGTTGGTTAGGCACAGTCTCCCCTATAGGAACACAGCATGGTTGGTTCAGCACAGTCTCCCCTATAGGAACACATGCACATGGTTGGTTAGACACACGATCTCCGGCACAGTCTCTATAGGAACACAACATGGTTGGTTTAGGCACAGTCTCCCCTATAGGAACACAACATGGTTGGTTAGACACAGTCTCCCCTATAGGAACACAGCATGGTTGGTTAGGCACAGTCTCCCCTATAGGAACACAACATGGTTGGTTAGGCACAGTCTCCCTATAGGAACTGACAACATGGTTGGTCTGGCACAGTCTCCCTATAGGAACACAACAACATGGTTTGGTTAGACACAGTCTCCCCCTATAGGAACACAACATGGTTGGTTAGGCACAGTCTCCCCTATAGGAACACAACATGGTTGGTTAGGCACAGTCTCCCCTATAGGAACACAACATGGTTGGTTCGGCACAGTCTCCCCTATAGGAACACAACATGGTTGGTTAGGCACAGTCTCCCCTATAGGAACACAACATGGTTGGGTTAGGCACAGTCTCCCCTATAGGAACACAACATGGTTGGTTAGGCACAGTCTCCCTATAGGAACACAGCATGGTTGGTTCGGCACAGTCTCCCCTATAGGAACACAACATGGTTGGTTAGGCACAGTCTCCCTATAGGAACACAACATGGTTGGTTAGGCACAGTCTCCCCCTATAGGAGACACAGCAGTCATGGTTGGTTGGGCACAGTCTCCCTATAGGAACACAGCATGGTTGGTTAGCACAGTCTCCCTATAGGAACACAACATGGTTGGTTAAGCTGATCTCCCCCTATAGGAACACAGCATGGTTGGTTGGCACAGTCTCCCCTATGGGAACACAACATGGTTGGTTGGGCACAGTCTCCCCTATAGGAACACAACATGGTTGGTTAGGCACAGTCTCCCCCTATAGGAACACTTGTGGTTGGTTAGATACAGTCTCCCTATGGGAACACAACATGGTTGGTTAGAGGCACAGTCTCCCCCTATAGGAACACACACTCTCCATGGTTGGTTAGGCACAGTCTCCCCTATAGGAACACAACATGGTTGGTTAGGCACAGTCTCCCCTATGGGAACACAACATGGTTGGTTAGGCACAGTCTCCCCTATAGAGACACAGCATGGTTGGTTAGGCACAGTCTCCCCTATAGGAACACAACATGGTTGGTTAGAGCACAGTCTCCCTATAGGAACACAACATGGTTGGTTAGGCTGAGTCTCCCTATAGGAACACAGCATGGTTGGTTGGCACAGTCTCCCCTATAGGAACACAACAGTTGGTTTGCACAGTCTCTATGGGAACACAACATGGTTGGTTAGGCAGACTGATCTCCTATAGGAACACAACATGGTTGGTTAGGCACAGTCTCCCCTATAGGAACACAGCATGGTTGGTTCGGCACAGTCTCCCCTATAGGAACACAACATGGTTGGTTAGGCACAGTCTCCCCCTATAGGAACACAACATGGTTGGTTAGGCACAGTCTCCCCTATAGGAACCTTACAGCATGGTTGGTTAGGCACAGTCTCCCCTATAGGAACACAGCATGGTTTGGTTCGGCACAGTCTCCCCTATAGGAACACAACATGGTTGGTTAGGGCACAGTCTCCCCTATGGGAACACAACATGGTTGGTTGGGCACAGTCTCCTATAGGAACACAACATGGTTGGTTAGGCACAGTCTCCCCCCTCATAAAGGAGAACACAACATGGTTGAGATTTAAGACTAGTCTCCCCTATAAGGAACACACAACATGGTTGGTTAGGCACAGTCTCCCCTATAGGAACACAACATGGTTGGTTGGGCCACAGTCTCCCCTATAGGAACACAACATGCTGGTTGGTTACAGCAGATCTCCCCTATAGGAACACAACATGGTTGGTTATTACAGTCTCCCTATAGGAACACAGCATGGTTGGTTAGGCACAGTCTCCTTATAGGAACACAAGCATGGTTGGTTAGGCACAGTCTCCCCTATAGGAACACAGCATGGATTTGGTTCGGCTGAGTCTCCCTATAGGAACACAACATGGTTGGTTAGACACAGTCTCCTATAGGAACACAGCATGGTTGGTTAGGCATTTAGTCTCCCCTATGGGAACACAACATGGTTGGTTAGGCACAGTCTCCCCTATAGGAACACAACATGGTTGGTTAGACACAGTCTCCCCTATAGGAACACAACATGGTTGGTTAGACACAGTCTCCCCTATGGGAACACAACATGGTTGGTTCCAGGCACAGTCTCCCCTATAGGAACACAGCATGGTTGGTTAGGCACAGTCTCCCCTATAGAGAACACAAGCATGGTTGGTTAGGCTGAGTCTCCCCCTATAGGAACACAACATGGTTGGTTAGGCACAGTCTCCCCTATAGGAACACAACATGGTTGGTTAGGCACAGTCTCCCCTATAGGAACACAACATGGTTGGTTAGGCACAGTCTCCCCCCTATAGGAACACAGCATAGTTGGTTAGGCACAGTCTCCCCTATAGGAACACAACATGGTTGGTTAGACACAGTCTCCCCTATAGGAACACAACATGGTTGAGTTGGGCACAGTCTCCCCTATAGGAACACAACATGGTTGGTTCGGCACAGTCTCCCCTATAGGAACACAACATGGTTGGTTAGACACAGTCTCCCCTATAGGAACACAGCATGGTTGGTTCAGCACAGTCTCCCCTATAGGAACACAACATGGTTGGTTAGACACAGTCTCCCCTATAGGAACACAACATGGTTGGTTAGGCACAGTCTCCCCTATAGGAACACAACATGGTTGGTTAGACACAGTCTCCCCTATAGGAACACAGCATGGTTGGTTAGGCACAGTCTCCCCTATAGGAACACAGCATGGTTGGTTAGGCACAGTCTCCTATAGGAACACAACATGGCTGGTTAGACACAGTCTCCCCTATAGGAACACAACATGGTTGGTTGCACAGTCTCCCCCTATAGGAACACCAACATGGTTTGGTTAGGCACAGTCTCCCCTATAGGAACACAACATGGTTGGTTAGACACAGTCTCCCCTATAGGAACACAACATGGTTGGTTTAGGCACAGTCTCCCCTATAGGAACACAACATGGTTGGTTAGGCACAGTCTCCCCTATGAGGAACACTTTGGCATGGTTGGTTAGGCACAGTCTCCCCTATAGGAACACAGCATGGTTGGTTCGGCACAGTCTCCCCCTATAGGAACACAGCATGGTTGGTTGAGCTGAGTCTCCCCCTATAGAGACACAACATGGTTGGTTAGGCTGATCTCCCCCTATAGGAACACAAGCATGGTTGGTTAGGCACAGTCTCCCCTATAGGAACACAGCATGGTTGGTTAGGCACAGTCTCCCCCTATAGGAACACAGCATGGTTTGGTTAAGGCACAGTCTCCCCTATAGGAACACAACATGGTTGGTTAGACACAGTCTCCCCTATAGGAACACAGCATGGTTGGTTAAGCACAGTCTCCCCTATAGGAACACAGCAACATGGTTGGTTAGACACAGTCTCCCCCTAGGGAACACAACATAGTTGGTTAGGCACAGTCTCCCTATGGGAACACAACATGGTTGGTTGAGGCACAGTCTCCCCTATAGGAACATGTGATTTGGTTCGGCACAGTCTCCCCCTATAGGAACACAACATGGTTTGGTTAGGCACAGTCTCCCCCTATGAGGAACACAGCATGGTTGGTTAGGCACAGTCTCCCCCTATAGGAACACAACGCATGGTTTGGTTGGGCACAGCTGATCTCCCCTATAGGAACACAGCATGGTTGGTTCGGCACAGTCTCCCTATAGGAACACAGCATGGTTGGTTAGACACAGTCTCCCCCTGTAAAGTATACAACATGGTTTGGTTAGGCACAGTCTCCTATAGGAACACAACATGGTTGGTTAGGCACAGTCTCCCCTATAGGAACACAACATGGTTGGTTAGACACAGTCTCCCCTATAGGAACACAACATGGTTGGTTGGCACAGTCTCCCCTATAGGAACACAACATGGATTGGTTAGACACAGTCTCCCCTATAGGAACACAGCATGGTTGGTTAGGCACAGTCTCCCCTATAGGAACACAGCAACATGGTTGGTTGGGCACAGTCTTCCCTATAGAGAACAGCAACATGGTTGGTTAGGCACAGTCTCCCCTATAGGAACACAACATGGTTAGGGTTAAGGCACAGTCTCCCCTATAGGAACACAGCATGGTTGGTTAGACACAGTCTCCCCTATAGGATCTCCCCCTATGGGAACACAACATGGTTGGTTAGGCAGTCTCCCCCTATGAGGAACACAACATGGTTGAGTTCGGCACAGTCTCCCCTATAGGAACACAACATAGTGTAGTTGGCACAGTCTCCCCTATATAGGAACACAACATGGTTGGTTTGGCACAGTCTCCCCCTATAGGAACACAAAACATGGTTGGTTAGAGCACAGTCTCCCCTATGAGGAACACAACACACATGGTTGGTTAGGCACAGTCTCC